>WBNM01025249.1:8570-28302 GCA_013399055.1 Ramphastos sulfuratus
TGGGGTCTGAGGAGAGCAGAGTAAAGGGGCAGAATTCCCTCCCTTGCCCTGCTGCCCACACTGCTCTTGCTGCAGCCCAGCACACAGTTGCTGTCTGGGCTGCACTCACACTGCAGGCTCATGTTGAGCTTTTCATCACCCCAGACCCCCAGGTCCTTTTCCTCAGGGCTGCTCTCAACCATTCCCCACCCAGCCTGGAGTTGTGCTTGGGATTGTGCCTACCCAGGTGCAGGACCTTACACTTGGCCTTGTTGAATGTCATGAGGTTGGCCTGGGCACCGCTCTCCAGCCTGTCCAGGTCCCTCTGGATGGATCCCTGCTCTCTAGCAAGTCGACTGTGCCACACAGCTTGGTGCCATCTGCAAACTTGCTGAGGGTGCACTCTTATCACGGGCTGGCTGTGGGGATGGGCACCTACAAACTGCAGTGCAGACACAGACTCCCGAGTCAGGCTGTGGTTTTGTGCAAATTGGCAGCTGTGCCAGTTTCAAGCCACAAAAAAGTCACACAGGGGTTGTAAGATTTGATGCACTCAGGATCTGTGTAGAGCCCAAGGCTCTGATGAAAATAACCCTGTTAGTCTTGGCATGGGTAGAGGTCACTGAGAGACTCCCGTGCCCTGCAGCCACTAGAGGGAAGGTTTGTCTCCTTGTTCTGAGCCAGTGGCACACACACAGCTTGTGTGAGCCTCCCTGCTCAGCTTTGTGAGCTTGGGGTGAGTTTTGTACTTTTAGATGCTCAGGCTGCTCCTATAAGGTTGATAGGTGGTGGGCTGCAGTGAGTTAGACATGGTGCCCAAGATGAGCTGCCTTCAGGAGTGCAAACATCCTGCAATAATTTTCCAGGTTACTTTGCTGATTGCCAGCCATTTGTGGGCCAGGGTCTTCCTCAGCTGGATGCATCCATCAAGTGGGCATGTTCATGGAGAAGCTCAAGTCCTCCCCATGGCCCTGTGTAGACTTCAGCTCCTGCAACATTCTGCAGCAAGGACTTCATGGCTGAAGCAAGTGCTGTAGGAGCCACTTCCTTCCCTCCATGCTGTCTGTGGTCTGCCTGTGGCTGGAGGAGAGCCCAGGGCCAAGGCTGTGGCAACAGTTCTTGTTAGGAGTGGTGGAACAACCTCTGCAGCTGGAGGCATTTTTTGCAAGTGTCTCAAACCCTTGGCTTGCCCACCCACCCCTGTCACCCTGGAGAGATGTACCCCAAGGTCAGCAGGAAACCCAGAGCCCATCCTGTTCCCCAGGGAGACAGCCTGGCTTGTGGAAGGTGGCTGTCACAGCAGTCTAGGAGGTGCAGGCTGAAGGTTGATGTTCTTACCCTCACTGCAGATGATGGCTGGTGCTTTTATTCATCTATGTGTGTTTGGGGTTTGTTTTTTCTGTGCCTGAGAAAATGGTAAGGCTCCAGTGCACGTGGCTGAGGTTTTCACTCCCTGTCTCTGAGCTTGTGCATGACTTGGTGGAGGAGAGATGGGGAATGGCTGTTCCTGACACTGCAAAGCTGAGGCAAATTTTTCTGGGCACATCCTTTATCTCTCTGAGAATCAGAGNTTGTGGCTCTGGGCTGGACTCTCTCAAGCAGTTCTATGTCCCTCTTGAACTGGGGGTCCCAGAACTGGACACAGTACTCCAGATGCAGCCTCAGCAGGGCAGAGTCGAGGGGCAGGAGAACCTCTCTCGACCTACTAACCACAGCCCTTCTAAGACACCCCAGAATGGCATTGCCCCTCCTGGCCACAAGAGCACATTGCTGGCTCATAGCCAACCTCCCATCAGCTAGGACCCCCAGGTCCTTTTCCCCTGTGCTGCCTTTCTAATAGGTCAGTCCCCAACTTATACCTGAGGTTGTTCTTCCCCAGGTGCAAGACTCTACACTTGCCCTTGCTGAATTTCATTAAATAATAACCAGAGCAAACCCACTGCTCCTTTTGCTGTGGTCTGCATAGGCACACAGAGCCTTCAGACCCTGCCTGGGCACATACATCTACCCCCCTGGCCCATGGGGTCTGAAGGCCCATAGGGTGCTCAGGGCATCGTGTGTCCAGGAAGAGCCTGGCCCAGTGCTGTAGCTGGCAGGGAGGCTTACAGGGGGCTCACTGCACCCACCCCCTGGTACAGCTGTGTCCTGTCAAGCTGTATTGCCATGTTGGTTGGGCCTCTTTCCATGAACACCCATGAGGTCTGATGGAGCCGTCCAGTGCTCCGGGCTCACTTCCTTCCCTGCTTCCTTCCCCCTGATAAATTCAGCTGTGCACCTGCCCTCAGAAGCAGAGCCAACCCCCCCTCTTCCTTCCTCCAGAGCAGATAAATGCTTCTTCACAATAACACATCCCTTCTGCCCCAACCCTGCCCCTCGGACCTCTTCCCTTCTCCCATGTGACTCCTCCCCTCCCTTCCTGCAGCTGGTACCTCAGGCAGCCCTGCAAGTGTGGGATTTCTGCTCTGGGAGGTTTCCAAAACCTTCTGCAAGGAGTAACTCCCTGACCCTGCTGACTCCAGTGGACTTGTGGGGAGACAGCTGGTGCAGCTTAAGCTCTTGTGCTGTTTTCCTGGGCCCTCTCCTTTGGCTCCAAACCACTGAGGATGGGAGGGCTCCCTTTTGCCTCCAAGTATTTCGGCTCCATCTTGCCTGGATGTAAATCTTGGCTGAGTTCTCTTTGGGATCTTTGCTATATGACCAAGCCCCTTCAGTATTGGGCTTGTGCCCATTTTTTTGTAGAGGTTTCAGTTGAAAGTTTCCTCCTGGCTTGGCATTAGCTGTTGGGAGTTACATCTTCTCCACAGACCTCTGCCTCCTGCTCAAGGGGGCTGGATATTTTGTGGTTTCTTGCATCCCTTGGGGATGAGTGTGGACGTTGGTGCCTACCTGGGTCCCCAGGATGGAGGAGAGCAGCGTTGTTTAGCCTCTGCCAGGACTCAAGGTGGCTGTGATGTCCAAGCAGGGAGCATTCAGCATTAGGGACATTCCACGGGTGCCCCAACAAATGGTTGTGGAGGTGCTTTTGCTGGCTGAACCTGCTGGAACAAGGCACAAGGGCTGGTTTGCCAGCAGCCAGGAAGAGTCTGCTGGGTGTCTTGAGCTGGATCCCAATTTTAGGAGTGTTACTTAGACCTGATACTGTCTGCAACGACTGAGAGGGCAAGGCTGATATGGAATAGGCTCTTGCTCCATAAACCAGCCTGCAGGTCCAACCTGGCCTTGAACACCTCCAGGGAGGGAACAGCCACAACCTCCCTGGGCAACCTGTGCCAGTGTCTCACCACTCTCACTGGAAAGAACTTCTTCCTAACATCTATTTTAAATATCCCCTCTGCCAGTTTAAACCCATTACTCCTCATCCTGTCATTACAAGACCTTGTAAATGATCATAGTCCCTCCTCAGCCTTCCTGTAGGCCCCCTTCAGATACTGAAAGGCCTCTACAAGGTCTCCTTGAAGTTTTCACTTCTCCAGGCTGCAGAGCCCCAACTCTCTCAGCCTGTTCTCACAGCAGAGCTGCTGCAGCCCTCTGAGCATCTTTGTGGCCTCCTCTGGACCTGCTCCAACAGTTCCATGTCCTTCCTGTGCTGGGGGCTCCAGAACTGCACACAGGACTCCAGGTGGGGTCTGAGGAGACCAGAGCAAAGGGACAGAATCCCCTCCCTTGCCCTGCTGGCCACTCTGCTCTTGCTGCAGCCCAGCACACGGTTGGCTGCCTCACCTTGCCGTGATGAAGCCAGGCTGCTCCCCTGGGAAAAGCACCCTGCTGTGCCGAGAGTCGGACCGTTGGGGTTGCACTGCTGCCTCCCACCTCACTGCAATATCCGTGAGTAGCATACTTGGGGTGAACCACCAGTTTTACATCTCTACCTGGGAGTTTGGCTCCAAAGCAGAGTCCAGACCTCCACCAAGCCATCCCACGCTGTCTGGCTGCTCCTCTCGGTGCTGTGCATGCTGGTGCAGGCTCGGTTTCGCTGAGCAGCAGTTGAACACCACAGCATGCTTCAGAACTCCCCCCAGCTCTGGCTGACACAAAGTGAGCCTGCTCTGTGCAGCCAAAGTTTTTCTGGTCTTTTCTTCGCCCTCTCCTTGGCTTTTCTGTTTGGGATGGCATCCAGCTTGGCATGGCACTGAAACCTCCAGTTTCAGTTTTGTATGTGTATTGGGAGGGGGGAAGGATGAAAGGAGAGGGACTGTGCAAAAGAGGGAGGGGGAGGACACTGCAGGATTTTGTCTGATTCCTCGGCGTGCCGCCGTCCTGTGAAATCTGGGAGCACACCAACAACAAAAAAAGATCTCAGCACCCAGGAATGGTGTGGGGAGGCCAGCAGGCCAGCTTCCCGGTGGGTTTTCCAGGGACAACTGGAGCTGCCGGCAGGGTCAGGATGTGACATCACCGGCCGGAGAAAAACGCTGGGCCCCGGCGCTTCTCTAACGAAATCGCAGCGAGCGGTGGAGCGCAGCCACTCTCCCTGCCTCTGCGAGCCCTGAGACGCCGACAGCCACGCTGCCGAGCCTGGCTTGGGCTGCTTCTTCTTCACTTGTTGTTCTTCTGTAAGAGCAGAACGTGCCTCGGTGGGATTTGGGGCTGAAAGCGGAGAGTCTGGGAGATGAGGTGAGTCCTGGGAGGGTGAAAAAAAGCCAGTGCCGCACGCTGGAGGACGTTCCTGGGTGCTCTGAAGCACAGGCTGGGCAAGCCCCGGCCGGCGTTCGCCTGGGAAGGAGCAGTCTTTGACCCAGCTGGCGCATGGACGCCTGTAGAAGGCTCTTTCCCCTTCTTCCAGCACGCCTGGGTTCAGCTGCCGGAGTGTCAACACCAAGGGAGCCTGCTTCAGGATGTGAGAGGCTGCGGGAGCAGCGACGTCGGGGCAGGGATTAGTGCAGGTGGCTGGCGGTGTGCAGAGGAAAGGGGGGAACCTGCCGGGCATGGCAGCACATAGTGTGGGCAGACACCAGCTTTGCGGGTGGGACAGTCCCGGCAGCAGCTCTGCCAGTGTCGGAGGGAGGGCGGAAGGCTGTGGGCGGGGGGAAGCGGCGGCGATGCGTTTCCAGCAGCTGGTTTATCTCCTTTCGCCTCTTGCCCTGAGCTCGCAGGCCTGGAGCTCCCGCTGTCTGGGATTACTGCTCTGATGGCAGAGTAATCACCCTCGGGACCGAACCAGAGCAGCTGGGCACCGTGAAGGCCATCGGACACAGCTTTGAAGGGCTCCCGGCAAGTCATTGGCGGCAGCAGTGAGATCCCAGCCCCCAGGAATGAGGTACTCGCAAGCTCCCCTGGCCCCGCTGTGTATCACTGTAATGGTGAATGGACTGGGCACGCTGCCTGGGAAGTTTGGGGTTTGCTTGGGGTGTGTCTTGGGTGGCTCAGGGAAAACTCTTTCGGTGCCTTTGGCTGTGCTCCCCAGGGAGCTGTTGCTCTGCTAGTGGTGGGACAGGGAGGCAGAGTAAGGAGCAGGACCAAGCAGGGGCCGGTGGGGCCAGCTCGGGAGCAAGCCGAGGTGTGCGGTCCCGTTTTTGGAAGTTGGGCTGGGTCTGCTTTGCATAAGCTGGGGATTTTCGAGGGCCAGGCGAGCTGCGGGGAAGCACCAGCACAACTTCCCGCTGGCAGCCTGCCCCAGCTGGGGACAGGGGGATGAGTCCTGCTGGTGCTCCAGTGGTGGCTGCTCTGGAGATGGGTGCCTGGTGGCTGGCTTGGAGGATGCTCGCACCCCTCGGGAGTCTCCGCGGCACTGGCAGAGTTTGCATAAGGGCGGTTTGGCAGCAAGAAGATGCTGTCGAGAGCTCAGAGCTTCTCTGCAGCTCCCCCAGACCACGTGCTGGGCCTTGATCCCCCTCCCAGCATCTTGGCTTGTTTCCTGGAATTTTCCATCGTTTGGGTTATACTTGGGATCAGCAGCCAATAGCCCCGTTTCTCACAGACAGCCCAGCTGGAGCTTGGCTCTGTCAAGATGCACAGAGGGAGCAGGGCCAGCACCCCAAGACATTGCTCCCCAGCATCCTCCTTCTGCAGCCCCCATTTCTTGGATAATTAAAACTGGTCATGGCTATCACAAAGTCTGGAAAAGAGAGGGTACATCTCCTTCCCATGGGAAATCCCTGCCTCAGTTGGAGTTGGGGTGGCTGAAAATCAAGAGTTGCTCAGGAGAAGCAGCCTTGGCTTTTGGGCTGCAAGGTCACCAGAAAGTAGCCCTGTTTCCAAAGAGGTTCTAGGACAGGTTGAAGACCAAATTTTGCAACAAGATTTCTCTGGAGCTTGAAGGAAAGCTCAGAGACAGGCTGTTGAGTCAGCAGCCAGGCAGCAACACTTTCCACAGCAGTAAAAAGCCAGCCCAGCCCCAGGGCCAGCTGATTTCTGGTCAGACTGTCCATCTGGAAGCTGCCTGGCTGGGCTGGGGCTCTGGCAGATGGTGACTGAGCTGATGCCTGCCCTGCCCCTCAGCCAGGAATGGGGAAGGATGGGACTTTTGTGCTGCCTGTGGTGGGGATAAGGGAATCCCCTAAAGAATGGAAGCAGTTAACATTTGGACAGCTGAAGGCAAGATGCCCTGGGGAAGCCCAAGGGGCATGTGCAGAGCTGGCAGTATTTACCTTACACTCTACTCTACACTCCCTGGAGCCATGTGGAGCTGCACTTTTCCCCTAAAGCCTTTCCTTTTGCAGCCCTTGATATAAAGACATCCTGAGGAAGGAGATGAGTTTTGAAACTGGGGAAACTGGGGCAGGGAACACAAGACCATGCCTGGTGCCCATGGCACTGGAGGCTGGGGTGATGTGTCTGACTGATTCTCCCTGCTGAGTTTCTCACAAAAGCTTATTGGGGGTCAAACCCAGAAGTTTTCTATGGTGAACTTGCCTCAGGTCTGCAGGGCTTGATGGGGAGGAAGCTTCTCTCCTGTCACTCTGCCTGCTTTCCCCTTTTGTTTTGCTAGTTTCTAACAGACCTTTCAGAGCTGTTTTAAATTTACAACAAAGTCTTCATCTTGCCTTCCTCTGTGATTTTTGATTAAGATAAAGGGAAAAAAAAGAGAAAAAGGGAAAAAAAAGAGAAAAAGGGAAAAAAAGAGAAAAAGGGAAAAAAGAGAAAAAGGGGAAAAAAAGAGAAAAAGGGAAAAAAGAGAAAAAGGAAAAAAAGAGAAAAAGGAAAAAAAAAGAGAAAAAGGGGAAAAAGAGAAAAAGGGGAAAAAGAGAAAAAGGGGAAAAAGAGAAAAAGGGGGAAAAGAGAAAAAGGGGGAAAAGAAAAAAGGAAAAAGAAAAAAAAGAGAGAAAAAGGAAAAAAAGAAAAAGGAAAAAAAGAGAAAAAGGAAAAAAAGAGAAAAAGGAAAAAAAAAGAGAAAAAGGGGAAATAGAGAAAAAGGGGAAAAAGAGAAAAAGGGGAAAAAGAGAAAGGGAAAAAGAAAAAAAAAGAGAGAAAAAGGGAAAAAAGAGAAAAAGGAAAAAAAGAGGAAAGGCTCTATTAAAAACCAACCCTCAAATCTGAAATTAGTGACTTAATTGACTCTGAACTTACATAGAACCATAGAATGCATCAGGCTGGAAAGGACCCTCAAAGGTCACCTTGTCCAACATCCCTGCAGTGAGCAGGGATATCTTTAGATCAGGTTGCTCAGGGCCCCATCAAGTTTGACCTTGAATGTCTCCAGGCTTCCAGCTCCATAACCAATGCTGAAGAACAGTAAAGTGGAGGTTTGAAGGTTTGTACATCTTTAGTTCTTAACAAATTCCAGGAAAATTCAAAAGAAACATTAATTGGCAACCCCTGACTACTAAATCTGAAGTAATCTACTTGAGCATGGACCCAAGAGACCCAAGAGCATTTGCTCTTGGTTTCATTTCTCTATTACTTCCACTTTCACCAGGGAGCTGCCTATGATGGACAAGGCCTCCCTTCCAGTTGATTTCACTTCTGGACCTGCCAGCAATCTAGGAAATCAGTTTTTCACATGTCTCTGTCTGCTCCATCCTCAGCAGTGGTTCTGCCTTGCTCTTGCAAAGCTTAACCCTGCTAGACCCAACTGAGTTTTGATTCTGCTGCCACTGGTGAAAGCAGGGACAGGACTAAAGCCAACAACCTTCACAGATGTGGATGGGGTTTTGTGGCCACTCAGCTGGGTTTGTAGCCAGTCTTCTGCAAAGCTGAGGCTATTCTGGGAGAGGGGATGGGACTGAGCACCGAGCATGCTGTTGTGTGGATGTCCCATGAGAAGCAGCAGCCTCTTTCCAGCCAGCAGTTCCTCTCATCCTCTTTCTGACCATCCTTGGCAGAGGGTGACAGCAGGGAAAGTCTCCAGCTTCACGACTGCCTGCTTCATTGCCTGTCTGCTTCTAGCTGGATGAGGGCTTTGCAAAGGGATGTTTGAGCCCCTGGGGTGCTGGCACCACCCTGTGATGGGAACTGTGGTGTGGGGAACTGGAGTTGCAGCCTTTGCCAAGGCTCTTCTCAGGGAAGGTTTGATTTTACATGTGGGAATCAAAGGCAGAGAGCTGCAGGCTGCTGCCACGGCACTGGTCCAGGCCCCACCAGCATGAACTGGCAGTGAGATGTGTGTGGTCATGTTGTAGGAAGCTGCTGTCTAAGCTTGCTGAGTGGCAGGTCTCACTTTGGGTTTCCCAACACAGGCAGTGAGAGCAGGAATCTGGACTTACATGGGTCTTCTGCCCCACCCCATGTCCCAGTGGACCACAGCCTGATTTCCAGGAACGTGACAGCCCTGAACATGAAGCTCAGTTGAACTCCACACTGAAGTTAAACCTTGGAAGATCTCCCATTTTCCATCTCTTTACATGGATCTGCCCCAAATACTTGGCCAGTGATGGAAGAGCATTGGCTGACACTGGGAAAATCTGGTCTTGCGTTTGCTGCTGATGCCCTTTCCCGCCAGTTAGACTCAGGATGTGTCTGAGCCCATTCCCAGAGGGCTTTGCTTTTCTTCCCAGAAAGCAAGGGTGGGTGTTGGGTCTCTGTGTGAGGAGAAACTGAGGCTTTGGTGACTTTCCAGAGCCTGCTTACTCCAAGCTGGTATGCCCCACCTCAGCATCCCGGCTGTAAGGGCCACAGCTGCTATTTCAAATCCTGGTCCTGGCCTCTGTGGCTCCCTCCCTGTGCTGCTTACATCCTTCCATGCCCATTGATGTCTCTGGGCAGTGAAAGCCTTGGAGTGAAGAGGAGAACAAATCTGTTCCTTGGCACAGTGCCTCTCTCTGATTCCTCAGATCGTAAATCCCAGGATGTGTTTTTGGCTTTGTGTTAAAAGTTAATGTCCAGAGAACATTTTCCTCCAGTAAAGTTTCACAAGGCCTTTTAATGACTTGGTAATTTGCTAGCAGTGCTGGCAAGGACCCTGAAAGCAAAACCTCTCATTACTCCAGTGTGAGCTGCTGCCCAAGGAGAAGAGAGGCTGCACTGCCATGCTGGCATCCTGTGCGCTGAGGGGGACAGGACTGCTCCCAGAACAAAAGCAGTGATGAGTTTTTCTCCTTCATTCCCAGGAATCTCTAACAGAAGCATGGTAGGAAAACATCTGGCAGATGTTTAGCAGGTTTGTTACTCTTTAATTTTCACTTTTCTTTTTTTTAAACTGGTATTTTATTTGGATGGTACTGAAACATGAAGCACATTCCCATCTGCTTGACACCCAGCTTGCTGGGTAGCACAGAGATCCAGTTGTGGGTGCTGCAGAGATGCAGTTCACAGGATCACAGGCTCACAGTGTCAGGGGGTGGAAGGGGCCCAAAGAGATCATCCAGTCCACCCCCCCTGCCAAAGCAGGACCAGATAATCTAGCTCAGGGCATGCAGGAACACAGCCAGACAGGCCTGGAAAGGCTCCAGAGAAGGAGATTCCACAACCTCTCTGGGCAGCCTGTTCCAGTGCTCTGTGACCCTTACAGTAAAGAAGTTCCTCCTTGTGTTGAGCTGGAACCTCCTGTGCTGCAGCTTCCATCCATTGCTCCTTGTCCTATCCCAGGGAGCAAGTGAGCATAGCCTGTCCCCCCTCTCCTGACCCCCAGCCCTCAGATATTTATAAACATTGATTAAATCCCCTCTCAGTCTTTTCTCCTCCAGACTAAAAAGCCTCAGGTCCTTCAACCTCTCCTCATAAGGTTGAGGGACCTGGGGCTTTTTAGTTTGGAAAAGTTGGGGGGTGAGTTATGGGTCTGGCTTCAGGAGATGAGATGCAGAGTTTATTTCTCAGTTTATGGCTCAATACTTGCAGAGGACTTGCAGTTTGAGGCACAGGAACAAGGGAAATCCATCATATTCATGAAGAACTGATTTTATTGCTGATGGCCCCTGCAAGTGACACATTTGATGGGATACCATCTGCCAGAATGGCATCTCATCACTCCCCCAGACAACCCAGTCTCTGCATGGAAAAGCCTGCAAATAGCTCCTGGAGCAGAGTGAATGGAACTGAGGCCAGGAGAAATGTCAATACAGACAAATGTCTGTTGGCATGACTTGCCTTGCTGAAATCTGGAGTCCTGTGTGCAGTTCTGGAGCCCTCAGCACAGGAAGGACATGGAACTGTTGGAGCGGGTCCAGAGGAGGCCACAAAGATGCTCAGAGGGCTGCAGCAGCTCTGCTATGAGGACAGGCTGAGAGAGTTGGGGCTCTGCAGCCTGGAGAAGAGAAGGCTTCCAGGAGACCTTAGAGTAGCCTTCCAGTATCTGAAGGGGGCCAAAAGGAAGGCTGGGGAGGGACTATTGACAAGGTCTTGTAATGACAAGACAAGGGGCAATGGGTTTGAACTGGCAGAGGGGAGATTTAGACTGGATGTTAGGAGGAAGTTCTTTGCAGTGAGGGTGGTGAGACACTGGCACAGGTTGCCCAGGGAGGTTGTGGCTGCTCCCTCCCTGGAGGGGGTCAAGGCCAGGGTGGATGAGGCCTTGAGTGACCTGTGCTAGTGGGAGGTGTCCCTGCCTATGGCAGGGGATTGGAACTAGATGATCCTTGAGGTCCCTTCCAACCTTACCATTCTATGAAATCCCAGGGAAACCTCTGAGCTTAGATTCCAGTCCTTGTCTCTAGTGATATTAGCCCAGAGGAACTGTTTGACTTGGTGGGATTGTCTAACATGGGGATAATTGAGTGGCTCATCCTCCATTTAGCCACCAAAGAGATGGAGGACACAGGCTTGGCATGGTGCCTTACAATGCCCATCCAGCCTTGTGAGGTGGCAGCCACAGAGTGCTATTTGGGTGCTGGGCAAAGGGGCTGCTCAGCTTTGCTGAGGGTTGGGAAGTGGCTGGGGACAGGGATGAAGGAGCTGCAGGACTCATGGGGGCTGTGTCATCTCCATCCTGGGAAGCTGCCAAGTGTCAGATGGGGAAATCCTGAGTTCTCATTAGAGGCACGATTGTTTACTTTTGCTTATTTTAATGGCTCTATGTTTCAGCCAGACCCTTCTGCTGCCAACTGGTGGCAGGAGAGAGAGACAGGGAAAAGAATCCATGTATAAGGCTACAAACAGCAGCAGGGAGGAGTACAGCCTGTGTCCTGGTTCGGTGATGGCAGCTCCATGTCCTGGCCTAATGGCAGCATCAGTTAATGACAAGGAGAGTGGGAAAGCATCAGAGGTGCTTCTGACCCCCTCCCTCCCATGCTGGCTGCAGAGCTGGGCACTGTTCAGCCTCATCATGGGCAGATGCCTCATCACGGGCAGATGCCTCATCCCAAAGGGTCTCCCCAGTCCTTTCTGTGTTACTAGATTAGGATTCCCACTTCAGTAGTGATACAAATATGGAGGTTGTGGCTGCTCCCTCCCTGGAGGTACTCAAGGCCAGGTTGGACGAGGCCTTGAGTGACCTGTACTAGTAGGAGGTGTCCCTGCCTATGGCAGGGGGTTGGAACTAGATGATCCTTGAGGTCCCTTCCAACCTTACCATTCTATGATTCTATGTATGTATGCATAGCTGCATACTCTAGAAACTGCTATGCTAGCAAGCTCCCTGGAAGGCTTTTTTTAGAGATGCTATCAACAGGATGTGCCTTGAATGTGGCAGCCGTGGGAAGACCCGGATAAGGACACTCTTTACTGCCTTGCTGTGCCTCTCCTGGCCTCTTATGGGCTCTCTTGAAGCTGCACTATCAGAGATCCTTCCCCTCAGGATAGTTAGGAGTCAGGACCTGGTGCCAGATCACTCCACTGCTTGGCAGTTTGGAAAGCTTGTGATCTTTTTTGGAAGTAGGGAACAAGCTCTTTGACGTGGTTGGAGGCAGCTGCTTGGGGCAGAGGAGGAAAAAAGCATCCAAGAAATATCCCCCAGGCATTACCCTTTGGCAATAAATGAGGATAACAGGGCTGGAGCTGTTAGAATCCCACCCAGCCACATGAGCTGGGGAAAGTTTGGATACCCCAATATTGAAGTCATACTGCATAACATAGCGTGATGCCTGTGACCCACCTCTGTGGGGAAAAAAAGCACCTAAAAACATACAATTTCAAGCCTGGTTGTACCAGGCTCCAGCAGAGCATGGCAGGGTTTGATACCACCACCATGCTGTCAGCTATGTAATGGTGGCAAAGCAACACTCCAGCCTGTGGGAAAAGGCTGTGGTTATTGCACTAGCAGCATCCATACTGGGATTTACATCCATGACAGGGTCTGCCCCCACACCAGGGTTTTCTTCTCACATCCATGTGCTGGCTGTGGTGTAGAAATTCCTGCTGGGCATGTCCTGCTGGTGTTTGGTACCATCTCTAGGCCCTGCTGCCTCCCAGTGATGTCCACGTGGGTGAGTTTTGAGGGGAGCACAGTTTCTCCTGCAAGGTATTTACCTGGTCTCTTGCTGGGCAAAATAGGATCTGCACATGGCTCAGGACTAAATTTAGAAAACATTTTATATAGCAAGCTTCTTCTGGCTAAAAGCTGCCTTTTAAATGATGCTCGTGCATACAGGTTTTACTTGGGCACCATTCAGTCCTGCTTGTGACTTTGGGTCAACCACTTCCCCCTTCTGTGAATCTCCTTCTTCTTTTTCTTTTTTTAAAACTCTTTCTCCTCCTCCTCCCATCAAGGGGAGGCTGCTGGAGAGCTTTCTCTTCCCTAAGCCTCAGCAAAGCATTTAGGACAAGGGGGCTGTGATGGTTTGGGAGNGTCCTGGATCTCATGACCGCACAAACTCAGCCTGTCCAAGGCAGCCTGGGGTGGATGGGATTGCCCCTGGAGCTTCAGAGAGGAAAAAGGAAAACAAAACAAACTCGAACCCAAAGGAAACACTGCGGCTCTCGTCTCTGCTGCTAACCTCGGGCAGGAAGGGGAGAGCTCAGCACTTCTCCGAGCCGTGACTTCCAGACCCAGCCACCCAGAGCATCGAGCACCCGCAGCAGCTCCTGGCTGCATTGTGTGCATGCCTGGAGGGCTGGCCGCATCCTGGCACGTCGCCTCGTTGTGCCGGGCTCCCGTTTCCCTTCTTCGGATGCTGGTTTTGTTCTTTTTGGACAAACACACGGCGCAGAACAACAAAAATAATCGCGCCCCCTCCCCCTCCGCCTTTTCCCATTGATCTCGGCCGGCGCTGGGACTGTGTGAACCAGCAGGCAGCTGCAGTCGCAGCGCAGTCCCTGCGGCATCGCTCGCCGGCCGACGCGGCAGGGTCGAGGTTTATTTGTAGTGAGAAATCCCCGGGAATGAGGCACTTCCTCTTTGCCAGAAGGGAAAACGGTCACCAGGCTGGGACTGCCTGGGCTGGTGAACTCTGTTGGGTCTCGTTTTATTGCAGGACTTCTTCATAAAGGTCTTTGACACGGTTCCCCACAAGATCCTGCTCACCAGACTGGAGAGAGGTGGATTTGGTGGGTGGACTGTTCAGTGGATAAGGAATTGGCTGGATGGTGGCACCCAGAGGGTGGTGCTCAATGGCTCAAAATCCAGATGGAGAGCAGTGACAAGTGGGTCTGTGCTGGGACCTGTGCTATTTAATATTTTTATCAATGACAGACAGTGGGATCGAGGGCACCATCAGCAAGTTTGCAGATGACACCAAACTGTGTGGTGGTGTTGACACACCAGAGGGATGGGAGGTCATCCAGAAGGACCTGGACAGGCTGGAGAGGTGGGCCCAGGTGAACCTCATGAAGTTCAACAAGAGCAAGTGCAGGGTCCTGCACCTGGGACAGAACAATCCTCACTGTCAGTACAGGCTGGGGGATGAGGTGTTAGAGAGCAGCCCTGTGGAAAGGGACTTGGGGGTGCTGGTGAATGAGAAGCTGGACATGAGCAGACAGCGTATGTTTGCAGCCCAGAAGGCAAATCATATCCTGGGCTGCATCAAAAGAAGTGTGGCCAGCAGAGCCAGAGAGGACATTCTGCCACTTTGCTCTGGTGAGACCTCACCTGCAGTACTGCATCCAGTTCTGGAGCCCTCATTATAGAAAGGACATGGACCTGATGGAGTGGGTCCAGAGGAGGGGCACAAAAATGATCAGAGGGTTGGAGCAGCTCTGCTATGAGGACAGGCTGAGGGGGCTGAGAGTGTTCACTCTGGAGAGGAGAAGGCTTTGGGGGGAACCTAATAGCAGCCTGCCAGTACCTGAAGGGGGCCTACAGGAAGGATGTAGAGAAGCTGTTTGCAAAGGCCTGCAGTGACAGGACGAGGGGCAATGAGTTCAAGCTTGAGAAGAGCAGATTTAGATTGGATGTTAGGAACAAAGTCTTTACTATGAGTGTGGGGGAGCACTGGAACAGGTTGCCCAGGGAGGTGGTTGAGGCTCCTTCCCTGGAGACATTCAAGGTGAGGCTTGACAGGCCCCTGGGTGACCTGGGCTAGCGGGGATGTCCCTGCTGACTGCAGGGGGGTCAGACTAGATGATCTCTAGAGGTCCCTTCTGGCCCAGACCATTCTGATTCTATGATAAAAGCCCTAGAGGTAGGAGGCTGCCCAAAGCCCAGTGAGATCCTTGCAAACTCAGGGAGGGAAGAAGGGCTTTGTTTGCCATCAAGCATGTATGGCAGTGCTCACCCTCCTCAGTGCTGGGAGCTGCTGTGTCAGGTTGGAAGCAGCAGCTCCAGGTCACCCTGGTGGGTGTGTAGGGACCAGGAGCTCACCCCAAATGCCCATCCTCATGTGCTGCCAGAGCAGTGGGGCCAGCCAGCATCCTTGTACAAACTCACCCATGTGCCAGGAGGATGGAACCAGCCTCTTCTTGGTGATGCCCAGTAACAGGACAAAGGACAATGGGTGGAGGTTGGAGGCATAGGAGGTTCCATATGAACCTGAGTAAGAATTTTTTCACTGTGAGAGTGGCAGAGCTGCCCAGGAAGGTTGTGGAGTCTCCCTCTCTGGAGATATTCAAGAACCACCTGGATGGATTCCAATGTGATCTGCTCTAGGTGATCCTGCTCTGGCAGGGGGGCTGCACCAAATGATCTTTCAAGGTCCCTTCCAGCCCCTGACATTGATTCTATGATTTCTCTCCTCCCAGAAACCTCCAGCCCTGAGGACCTCAGCCTTGGATTTCACATTGCACCGAGCCTCTGCCCTCACCCTGGCTGACAGTGCCTGCCATGGCACTGTGTCTGAAGCAAGTCTTCAACAAAGACAAAACGTTTCGTCCCCGCAAGAGGTTTGAGCCGGGCACGCAGCGCTTCGAGCTGTACAAGAAAGCCCAGGCCTCCCTCAAGTCCGGGCTGGACCTGAAGGCAGTGGTGCAGCTGCCTCCTGGTGAGAGCATCAACGACTGGATTGCAGTGCACGTGGTGGACTTCTTCAACCGCATCAACCTCATCTATGGCACCATGTCAGAGTACTGCACGGAAAAGAGCTGCCCCATCATGTCTGGTGGGCTCAAGTATGAGTACAGGTGGCAGGACGATAACAAGTACAAGAAGCCGACCAAGCTGTCGGCTCCCAAGTACATGTGCATGCTGATGGACTGGATTGAGATGCTTATTAACAATGAGGACATCTTCCCCACAAGGATTGGTGAGTGTGCTCTGCTTCTTTGCAAGATGTCTGGGGTTGTAACCAGTGCAGGATCCCAAGCTGCTGGTGCACCAACCTTGGGGTTGGTATTGCTGAACTTTGCCATCCCGGGGATTGTGGCTTTTTCCATTCCGTGTGCTCCTCGATGTCTGTCCTCCACAGCTTTGCTGCAGGTTAGGCTTGCCCTGCTCCTAAAAGATGTGGAAAATAGTGTAGTCCTCTTCTCTTCTGTGCTTGGATGTTTTTCCAAGTATTCTGTACTTGTGAGAATTGAGGGCTAGTAGGTCATCAGCTTCATTGCCCTTCTCAAGGAGTTGAAACACAGGGCTGGTTAGAAATGATTATCACATCCTTAGAGCTCACTTTTCTCTTGACTGACCAACTCAGTTTCATGGAATCATAGAATCATTAAGGTTGGAAAAGACCTCTAAGATCATTGAGTCCAACCATCAACCCAACACTGCCCTGGCTGCTAAACCACTCCCCAAAGTGCTATGTCTAGACATCTTTTGAACACCTCCAGGGATAGTGACTCCACCACCACCCTGGGAAGCCTGTTCCAATGCCTGACCACACTTTGAGGAAAGGTTTATTTTCTTCATATCCAATCTAAATCTCCCTTGGCACAACTTTGAGGCTGTTCCCTCTTGTCCTACTGCTACTTAATAGGGAGAAGAGACCAACTCCGGCCTCATTAGAACCTGCTTTCAGGTAGTTGTAGAGAGCAATAAGGTCTTCACTCAGCCTTTTATGTAGGCTAAACAACCCCAGTTCCCTCAGGTGCTTCTCAGACTTGATCCTTAGACCTTTCACCATCTTTGTTCCTCTTCTCTGGACATACTCCAGCACTTCAATGTCTTTCTTGTAGTGAGAGGCCCAAAACTGAGCACAGTATTTGAGATGCAGCTTCACCAGTACTAAGTACAGGGGCATAATCACTTCCCTACTCCAGCTGGCCAAACTATTCCTGATACAGATCAGGTAGATTCATGGTCCCAAGGTCTAACCCTCATCCCACCTTGCTGCTTCATTTCTAATCCTCTTTCCACCTCAGCCCTAATGCAAATATAACCACATCTTGCTGTTTATCTGAGGCACTGCCTGAGCAGAGATCTGTGTCTCTGGGATCTGGCCTTTCCAGCTGCCAATTCCCAGACTGTACAATCCACCCCTTCAAAAGGTTTGGCCTTAGGAGGCTGCAGCAGCTGCCAAAGGCAAGCAGCTTGCAAATTAACCCCTCTGCTGCTAATCTGAAGTGCTTGGCAGCTGCCAGGGTTGATATTAGTCCTGCTACTGAGCTGCTTTCTTGTTGTTTGAGGAGATGAGTTCAAGGGTCATGACTGATGCATTGGCTGGTGGGACTGCCAGAGCCTCAGGTCATGCCTCTAAGCAGTTGCTTTGCAGATTAAATTCAAGACCACTTGAATGAAAAAAGATTTAAGGTGCTTCACAAGAGAAAGACATGGCTTTGCAAGTCAACTTGACCTTTTTTTGTTTTGCCAAGCAGCATAGCTGGCAGAGATGAATGAAATCAGTGCAGCTCAGGCTCAGGATTTCCATTAATATGCTGGGAAACACTGAAGAAAATGGTCTGTGTGACAGTACTGGCAGCTACTAACTGTCAAAGCCCCATTTGACTGTGCTGCAACATCTATCTGTGTGTCTTGTTTGGGAAAGTCTCCAACCCATGGAGGCTGCAAGGGGTTGCAACTCTCTGCAAGTAAGGAGGAAGGCAGCATCTGCAGGCTGCTTGTGCCAGATGATTCATTTTGGCTGCTGGGATGAAGTGACCTCCCTACCTCCCTTGTCTGACCTTGCTGCACTGTCTTTTTCCAGGGTAGAGGTGGTACAGCTTCTTGTTTCTTTCTCAGAAGGTTTCTTGCTCTCTTCCTTCATCACCTGAAGCCAAACCTGGAAGCAATCACTGCCTTCTTCCCCTTGCTGGTGGTCTGTGGCAGGCTGGGCAGCTCATGCTGGAGGACAGGCAAATAGGTTGCAGTCTGGGCATGCAGGGCAGTCAGCCTCTGGGGTTCATCTGCTGTGCTGTCTCACAGTCTGGGTGGATTCCACACACCCCAGTGGACAGAGGAGGTTGGAAGTGTAGCTGGCTGAAAGCGTTGGTGCAGGATGCTCTGTGCTGGCAACTCCAGCTGTGCTGGGGACAACAAAGGCCCTTTTCATTCTGGCTGCAGCTGGGTGCACGCTCATTGCTGCCAAGGGGCAAAACGGCAGCTAGAGGGCACAGGCTAGGTCTTCCTCTTCCTCAGACACCTTGCTTTCAAGAAGAAGCCCTGCATGCCATTAGAAACAGGGCTGCAGGCATGCATTTACTCCACTTGCCCTCCAGCCAGAAAGGAGATTGTCCTGGTTCAATTCCGTGCCGTTCAGGAGGGCTTTGGGATGTGACACTAATTGCAAACTGCTCTGGGAAGCCAGGGCTGCAGGGAGTCTTAACACTACAGAAAGCTGGCAACCAGGGAGGGATGGTGACATTACAGCACCCTCTGCTCTCCCACATCTCCCTCTGAGGTGCAAAGGCCAAGTTGTGCTGGTTCTCACCCCATTTCTAGTGCTTCTCCCTCCAAGATGTAACATACATTGACAGGGATGGGGTTGGCTGCTGCCTCGTTTTCACTTCTTTCATTTTGGCCCGGGGGCAGTTCTGGCTGAGACTCAGGCTGGCTGTGGGCATTCATGGGGCAAATCCATCTTTTTTTTTCTCCTCCAAAGCCATTCTCAGGGTGCCCCTTCCAAGTCCCTTTGCTGCAGGGACCCTTGTGTCCCTGAGTGACTTCAGTCCTCTCACTGGCACGTCTTGATGGTTCTAACCTCACACGTGCAAAAAGGAACTTAGGCTGAGATCACACTTTAAAATGCATGAAAGGCTGTTGCAGGAGGCAGAGGAGGGAGCTGGTGACACTTTGTCATCAGTGTGTCCCCAATTAACTGCCTTTCACTGGCCTGCATTGTGTGCTGGGTAATTGCTTGGCAGCTCTGGCATTTCAGAAGATGGAGCTGTTTGGCTGAAGGGAAATGTCACATCTGCTCCTTCCCAAAGGGCTTCTCCTTGTCAACAGGCAGAGGCTGGGGGATGCACAGCAGGGAGGGATGCAGAGCTCAGGTGAGCAGAGATGCTCAGCCAGCACCTTGGGAAAAGACCCAGGACAAGGGGAATAAGGTGCTGAAGTGGACACAAGGGAGATGTGAGCTGTTTTAAAGAGGGGAGAGGAATCTGATGAGGTGATGGGGGGAGTTATAAATGTCTTGCTTTGGAATTCTGGTGAATCTCTTCAATATTATCTGCAAAGATGGGATTTAGCACAAAGATTTGTTCCATTCCTGCTTGTCCACTGGTCCACTGGCAAGGCTGACCACTGCCTCAGCTTGTGTTTCTTGAGCTGTGTGCATTTAAGCTTTCCCTTCTGGCCCCTCTTTGCCATGTGCAATAAAACCATCCCAGCACAAAGATTTCCCTGGCTAAGGCCACCTGACTGCAGACAAAACTTTCTACTTTCTTCTTCTTTTTCCTTCTTCTTTTCCCTTTTCTTAGACCCAGCAAATGTTCCCTGAACTTGCTAATGTTGCCTGAGGCTAACCTCAGCATCCTTCTCCATCCAAAAGCTACAAAACCTGAAGCAGCACATGATTCAGCAGGGCTTGCTCATGCCTGTCCTAACAGTTAAGGGATAGGTATCTCAGGGGTCAGAAGGAGGAAATCCTTTCTCTTGGGATGAGAGGCTCAGCTGGAAATGAGACAAGATAGTTCACTGGCTTGAGGGCTCACAGGGTTCTTTGGCATGGAAGTGTTGGAGCGGGTCCAGAGGAGGCCA
>WBNM01025249.1:28385-87778 GCA_013399055.1 Ramphastos sulfuratus
TCCCTTCCAACCTTACCATTCTATGATTCTATGATTCTGTGATGGTCAGGGACCTTAGAGGTACAACTCCAGTGACTGGAGCAGAGCTGGGCTGATTACACCACTAAAACATGTGGTGCTCTAACCTGTGCCAGAGGTGAGAGGGGAGCAGAATGACCTGGGTGACAAACACTTTTGACTTAGCCAAGCTGTGTGATGCAGAGCTTGTACTGGCTCTGTCACAAGGCTAGAGAGGCAGCATCCAAGAGGACACAGTCTCAAGCTGTGCCAGGGGAAGTTTAGGCTGGAGGTGAGGAGAAAGTTCTTCACTGAGAGAGTCATTCCCTACTGGAATGGGCTGCCCAGGGAGGTGGTGGAGTCACCGTCCCTGGAGGTGTTCAAGGCAGGTTTGGACGTGGCACTTGGTGCCATGGTCTAGTCTCTAGGTCTGTGGTAATGGGTTGGACTTGATGATCTTTGAGGTCTCTTCCAACCTTGCTTATACTGTGATACTGTGATCTTCCTCATCCCTAGGGAAATCCACCTGCAGGGCTCAGTCCCACTTAAAGGCTTTACTGTATAATCCCTCCTCTGGAGCAGAAACCTGTTTGTCTGCCAGTCAAGATGAGACAAATCCTTGCATGAGGTGAGCTGTGCCACCTTGATAGCTATAAATCCAGCAGCAGCTTTCCCAGACAACCACTATCAGTTTGCATCTGCTAGCACTCTGTTTCCACTCTTCCAACTAATGTAGCTGTCCTGGAAATATATTTAAATGGAGAATAAGCATTGTTCTTAGGCAGGGAGAAGAATAAATGGTTTTACAGGTGTATTTTTACCAGCTGGTAAAGCTGTATCAGTAGATACAGCTTGGAGAAGAGAAGGCTTCCAGGACACCTTAGAGTAGCCTTCCAATATCCGAAGGGGGCCTACAGGAAGACTGGGGAGGGACTAGTGACAAGGTCTTGCAACGACAGGACAAGGGGCAATGGGTTTAAACTGGCAGAGGGGAGATTTAGACTGGATGTTAGGAGGAAGTTGTTTGCAGTGAGGGTGGTGAGACACTGGCACAGGTTGCCCAGGGAGGTTGTGGCTGCTCCCTCCCTGGAGGTGTTCAAGGCCAGGTTGGACGAGGCCCTGAGTGACCTGTACTAGTGGGAGGTGTCCCTGCCTATGGCAGGGGGTTGGAACTGGATGATCCTTGAGGTCCCTTCCAACCTTACCATTCTATGATTCTACGATTTCTTCACTGAGAGGCCACCTGGGAAAAAAATGTTTCCTCCTGGCACTCTTTCTGCCCCATGGTGCCTGGCTTTAGGGAGCTGCTGCTGGACAGTAGCATGCTGGAGAGCAGGCTTGGGTGGATGGATTTTCCAGGGCCATGGAAAGTCAGTGGCATCTGCACTGCTTAGTCCACCACCAGGGTGTTGGTTGCACAAGACCAGATGTCCTATATCAGCACCTTTGTGGTTGCTGAAACCTCTCCATTATTAACTCGGTGCAGACGGAGGGCTTGGACCTGATTCAGTGCCGGAAACACCCCAAGCTCTCTGCCAAATGTGCTTGCAGCTCCAAAGAGCATCAGTCACAGGGGACCTTGGAATGGTTCTTGGAAAGCTTTTAAAAACTCAAGCTCCCCCCATTCAAGTGTAAAAAACAGAGAAAACTTGGTATGAAATTATCTGATACTTTTCTCCCCGTAACAACAGGAGAAAAGTGCTTACAATTCAGTTAATTGTTGCCATTCTCTCAGTTGTCTATTTTAAACATGATTTGTCCTTTTATTTTCTGTCTATTTTCTGTCCAAAATTAACACCAAAGCAGCTTGCAGCTGCTTTTAGTTTCAAATGGGGCTTTAAAGACTTATTTTTAGGAAAAAATGAATCACCGAACACCACAGTGGCCAAAATGGAATTGAGATATAATAACAACAACAATAATCCATCACCTAATTCACTTTTGCAGAGGAGAAAAAAATAAAATTGCCAAGAAGCAAAGTAGTTTCCCAGTACTGATTCATCATGAAAAAATTAAATTGGCTGGAGCAAGAGTGTTAAGGATGGGAGAGATGGCAGGAGAGATCCAAAAGCCATTCGCAGTCCCTTACCGTAAGTGCAGGCACTTTGTTACCTCTCATTTTCATTTCCTTTACACATGGTCCCAGATGGTTTCCTTATGTTTTGAAGCAATCAGCACAGAGTGAGGAAAACAGATTTTTTTTTTTTTTTCTTTTTTTCAGAGCATTAAATCACATCTTGAGGTTTTCAAGCAAAACATCCAAGATAAACTGAAGGTGCTAATTCGTTTCAGGGCTGTGAGTCATACTGATCGCCAGCACCCTGGCTGCGTTGCAGAGAGTGAAATTGTACCTGCTCTGCTTAAAGCTTTTGGTCTTNAGAGATGGCAGGAGAGATCCAAAAGCCATTCGCAGTCCCTTACCGTAAGTGCAGGCACTTTGTTACCTCTCATTTTCATTTCCTTTACACATGGTCCCAGATGGTTTCCTTATGTTTTGAAGCAATCAGCACAGAGTGAGGAAAACAGATTTTTTTTTTTTCTTTTTTTCAGAGCATTAAATCACATCTTGAGGTTTTCAAGCAAAACATCCAAGATAAACTGAAGGTGCTAATTCGTTTCAGGGCTGTGAGTCATACTGCTCGCCAGCACCCTGGCTGCGTTGCAGAGAGTGAAATTGTACCTGCTCTGCTTAAAGCTTTTGGTCTTGCTTGGAGCATGGCTAAGGTTCTCCTTTTTTTTTTTTTTNCAGTCCTCCTGGGACTCAGCTGTGTTCCTGCCCAGGGGCGGGCGATGCTCTCAGCTGTCTGGTCTGTGTGCAGTGTCTGGGTAGCACATGCCTGTGATGACAGGTGGAGGAGAGCTGACCTTGTGTATAAATCTTCATAGCATCTGAGTGAGCTCACATTGCATCCTCTGGTCCCCTCCTCCTCACTCATCGTGAAGGTGGACTCAGAGAGTGACTGCTGCATGGCAGATTGTGGGTTGCTGCTGCTTTCTTCAAAGCTGCTGGATGGCAAACCAGTGAATTAAATGTAAGGATAATTTCAGTGCTTTTAAATCAGCCCAGGTGGGTTTTGTGGCATTTTGCTGTCCCCTGGGGCAGCTGGGACCAGTATCAGTGGGACACACTGGGATGGCACTGCTGTGTTCCTGTATGTGTGTAGGGCTGGGGAGGGTGAAGCAAACCCCAAAGGTATCACTGTGCCAGAGTTACTTGTCAAAACAAGGGGCTTCATTCTGACTTTGCCTTGCCCTGCTCTGCTTCTGTCAGCAGATCATCTCAGCCATGCAGAGTCAGTCTTGCCAGCCTTATTCCTTCATTGCACCAAGATGCTACTCCTGCTGGCTTGTTACCACCTCAGAGATGGAGGAAGTCCCCCAAGCAAGGGCCACCATTGGCTCCTGAGTGCCTATTATTGGCACACTGGCCACAAATTTAGTCTCTGTGCTGCTGTCTGCAATGCTGATGTACCTGGCCCAAGCTGTCAGGGAGGTGGGAACCACAAGAGGAGCAGCCTGCCACTCTTCATGCTTAGGCAATGGGCCTCACTGCTCCCCAGTTGCTGTCAGGGTGACTCCTCCTGGCAGCCAGGATCTGATGTGAGCATACTGGGGCCTGGCTGCTCAGTGTGAAGACAAACATCTGCAAAGGCAGAATAGGTGCATGGCCAGTGCCCAGATCCCTGTCCCAGGGTTTTCCCATTGCTGGGATGTGCTGGCTGCAGCATGTGCCTGGCTGCAGGGAGGAGCAGGGTCCCCTTGCATGCTGGAGAGGATGTCCCATGGATTGTCTGCTGGACATAGAATCATAGAATCAGTTAGGGTTGGAAAGCACCACAGAATCATCTAGTTCCAACCCCCCTGCCATGGGCAGGGACACCCTACCCTAGATCAGGCTGGCCAGAGCCTCATCCAGCCTGGCCTTAAACACCTCCAAGGATGGGGCCCAAACCACCTCCCTGGGCAACCCATTCCAGGGTCTCACCACTCTCATGGTGAAGAATTTCCTCCTCACATCCATTCTGCACACCCTCTGTGCTAGCATCTGTGACCCAGGGCAAGACTTATTTATGCCAGATCTTTCTGCTGCTCTCCCTAGCTTGGTCAGATGCAAACCTTTATTTTTCTTTCAGCTCTGTTGAGGGGATTGGGAATCTCTCTAGCTCCTTACCAGCATGGCCAGTGGCTGCTGAGGCTGCTATGGGCTGCTTTCCAAGGCATCAGCAATGAGGCATGGCTGCTGCTGCCAGAGGCAACCTGCTTAACAGCTATCCATGCAGCTTCCTTCCTGGGAAGTAACACTTTGATCAGCTGGCACAGGCTCCCATACCAAATGTAGAGTCCAGTCAAGCATCCATAGCCTGTATTGAGGGCCCTGGGCACAGGAGGTGGAGAAGTGGCTGCAGCATGGATAGAGGAGACAGGAGCAGATGGCCCAGGGTTGTGTGGAATCACAGAAGCATCCAGGCTGGCAAAGCCCCTCAGGATCACCAAGTCCAACCTACAACCCTACTCTACAAGATTCACCTTAAACCATATCCNGCACTGTGCCACTGGAGCTGCCTGTGCTTCCCGGGGCAGGTGTGAAAGTGAGAGGGGTGATGGGGGAGAAGGAGCCTGCGCTGGACCCCCAAGGCCACTGTGGTGGTGCCAGGACAGAGTGCGGCGTGAGCTGCCCAAGTCCGATACTGACAGCAGCGAGCGCTGCAGCCTGGCCGTGCCGGGGGGGATGGCCACACACTGACACCTTGTGATGGACACCAAGAAGAGCAGCACAGCTTCACCTCCTGTCAGCTGCTGCTGCTGGGTTCGTGTGACAGCACAGCGGTGGGGTAGCCCAGAAGGCTACCTGTAGGTCCTTGCAGATTATTGGTATCTTTCCAGACCTTGTGAGCTATAGGATGGCTCAGCAGAGCCCATTGCTGTCGAGTGCAACGAGATTCGGGCTACATGACCTTCAAAGGTCCCTTCCTTTTAGTCTGGAGGAGAGAGGACTGAGAGGGGATTTAATAAATGTTTATAAATATCTGAGAGCTGGAGGTCAGGAGGGGGTGACAGGCTCTGCTCACTTGCTGCCTGGGATAGGACAAGGAGCAGTGGACGGAAGCTGCAGCACAGGAGGTTCCAGCTCAACACAAGGGGGAACTTCTTTACTGTGAGGGTCACAGAGTACTGGAACAGGCTCCCCAGAGAGGTTGTGGAGTCTCCTTCTCTGGAGACTTTCCAGGCCTGTCTGGATGTGTTCCTGTGTGACCTGAGCTAGATTGCATATACGGTCCTGCTCTGGCAGTGGGGTTGGACTGGATGATCTCTTTGGGTCCCTTCCAACTCCTGACATCCTGTGAGCCTGTGAGCCAAACTGTTCTAGGATATATGCTATATCTGTTCTCTGATGTGAGAGCTGCTTTTGGAGAACCTAGGATGTAGCTGGAGCTGTCTCCCCTCCAAGTCTTTCAGCTGCCAGCATGTCCATGAAGACTTGCTAGTAACTAATTTATAGGACAAGACAGTTCCTGGCCAATCCTTTTTATAGGACAAATGTGGTGGAAAGCCACTTGTCACCATCTGCCTGCTCTGAAGGAGACTCATCTAGCAGCACTGTCTGCACTGTAGGGGCTATCAGCCCTGGCGGGGGCTGAGATCATAGAATGGTAAGGTTGGAAGGGACCTCAAAGATCATCCAGTTCCAACCCCCTGCCATAGNTTTGATTTATTATTCGCTGATCGATCTCATTTATTTCTCACTTTGGGCCTGGTTTGAGGTTTGCTGCTTTCCTTCACTATCACTCTTGCAGTGTAGTGATAAACTACTGGTGGCTGGTCAGGTCTGATTTCTTCCTTGTCACCTGCTTTGATCAGAGGAGGCACCAAACAAGTGGGACAGATGACAAACTGGAGGCAACAAATGTATTGCTGTCTGCCTGCAGGCACCTTGCTGAGTTCCTGGCAGTTACTGCCCACCTCTGGTCCCAGGGAGCCAGGCTGCTCAGAACAGTATGTACTCCCCAGCCAGGACCCAGCAATATGAACCCTTCAGAAATTACTTGCTGTGATGAAGTTTTCTTTATTAAAAAACATGTTTCTTGATAACTCTTCAAAGCTGCTCTGCAGGGGCCACCCTAACGGCATGTCTGAGTACCCAGCTGGGTCATTAAGGGTTTTATTTGCTCAGCAAATTCTCACCCAGTGAGAAAAAAAAAATAAATGAAGACCTTGATAAAGCACTGTGTCCTTCCTGGCTGGGGGGGAAACCTGGAGACCTCTCCCTGATCCCTGCCCTTATCAGACTGACAGGCAAGGACATGCCTTATGAGGAGATGCTGAGGGACCTGAGGCTTTTTAGTCTGGACAGGAGAAGACTGAGAGGGGATTTAATAAATGTTTATAAATATCTGAGGGCTGGGGGTCAGGAGTGGGGGGACACACAGGCTTTGCTCACTTCCTCCCTGAGATAGGACAAGGAGCAGTGAATGGAAGCTGCAGCACAGGAGGTTCCACAAGGGGGAACTTCTTTACTGTGAGGGTCCCAGAGCACTGGGACAGGCTCCCCAGAGAGGTTGTGGAGACTTTCAAGGCCTGTCTGGCTGCGTTCCTGTGTGACCTGAGCTAGATTGTATGGCCCTGGGGTTGGACTCAATGATCTCTTTGGGTCCTTCCCAACTCCTGACATCCTGTGATCCTGTGATCTCTGTCAAAGGTCGAAGGCAGAAGCAGATCTCCCATACCAGCTCTAAGCTACTTGCATGGTGAAAGCCTGGTTGTACTTTGCCAGATGCTAACACCTTTCCCAGAAAGTCCTAACAGGATCTGTTAGAGCTGGCAGCAAAACAGGTCATGCCGAGGTCCCTGCTGTGGGAGCAGCCCTGGGGCTGAGGCTTGCTGGTGGTTATGCAGAGCAGCTGCTGTGAATCAGTCTCTAAACTTCCTCTCTGTGTTCATGTGATGCTGACGTGAGCTCTGTGTCCTCCTCCAGCTGGTGGCTGGGACATCCACTGTGGCACCAGCACAAATGCTTCTGCTTTGCCCACTGCACCCAGCTCTGTGCATGGAGCAAAGTGAGACTGCACTGAGCTGAGGGTGACTCATTCTAGACCAAAGATCCTTTTCTGTTACAAGTGCTGAAATGCTGAACCCAGCACCCACTGAACCCTGGCTGGTGAAAGCAGGATCCATGTATGATGTTGGAAGGAGATGTCCTCTGCATTGCCACCCATGCAGGAGAGAAGCGCAGTGCTGCTAGTGGGAAACAAAGCTGCCAGGAGCCTTTGGGGGAAAAAAACCAACAGTTTTAATTTCCTGATGAGGCTGCTGAGAAAGATTCAAAGATAAAATTACCATTTTTATTTTAGCAAAGAGATTTGCTGGTGCTTTCCACAGTGCAAAGTGTGTGAGCTGGGCATGGCAGAGCAGAGGCTATTTGGGAAGATTTTTTAAGAGGTTAGGTGCTGCATTAATAAGAGGTGAAGGGAGGAGGCTGATACAACTGTGGGAAGGGAGCTTTTTATTTTGTTCTTTGCAAATTTGCATTGAATTGCTCAGGGGAGAGGAAGAAGCTTCAGGGAAACAAATTTCAGTTGTTTCATTTTGCTCCTCTCAAAAAAAAAAATAAACCCACACCTATTCAAGGTTTCAAAGCCATGTTTCATTTAGAGATTTACCCTCAGCTTGCTGACATTGACTGTGTCACACCTCTGAGATTTTCACCGTGATAGCAGTGCATGTAGATAAGGATGGAAATCACAGAATCATGGAATAGAATCATAGAATGGTTTAGGTTGGAAGGGACCTCAAAGATCATCTAGTTCCAACCCCCTGCCATAGGCAGGGACACCTCTCACTAGAACAGGTCACTCAAGGCCTCATCCAGTCTGGCCTTGAACACCTCCAGGGAAGGAACAGCCACAACCTCCCTGGACAACCTGTGCCAGTGTCTCACCATCCTCACTGCAAAGAACTTCTTAACATCCAGTTTCAATCTCCCCTCTGCCAGTTCAAACCCATTCCTCCTCATCCTGTCGTTACAAGACCTTGTAAATAGTCCCACCCCAGCCCTCCCAAGGAGCCCCTTCAGATACTGGAAGGCTACTATAAGGTCTCCTCAAAGCCTTCTCTTCTGCAGGCTGCAGAGCCCCAACTCTCATAGCCTGTCCTCATAGCAGAGCTGCTCCAGCCCTCTGAGCATCTTCGTGGCTTCCTCTGGACTCACTCCAACAGTTCCATGTCCTTCTTGTGTTGGAGGCTCCAGAAATGTGTGTCCTTGTGTGGGACAAGGCTGTAAGTACAGAGCGATGTGTCTCATTCTTGAATGACCTGTGAGGACATCTCAGGAAGGAGCATCATACAGTTGCAATGAAATGACAACCTAAGCATCATTAAAATGGGAAGTTTTCTTCCTGTTTTAATGAGACATTTGTCTGAAATAAGGATGAGGCAAAAAGGTGGAAACTTTGCTTGTTTCTGTTGATGCAAACTGCCTGTTTCTGTTGATGCAAACTCTGCTTGTTTCTGTTGATGCAAACTCTGCCTGTTTCTGTTGATGCACCAGAAGTGATGTTTGAGGGTGTATGGAGGGAGAAAAACAGCATGAAGCATGCTTTTGATTTAGAGGACCAGGGAATGTATCTTTTTGCTGGGAGGAGGTTTAATTTTGTTCATGGATCTGTGTAAATACATTTTGACTTATGCTGTGCCTGCACAGGCTTGTAGCAGAAAGGCAGGGAGAGGGCAGAAGGATCCACTGCCAGATGACTCTGGATAGAGCTAGATTTGGACAGATGTGGCCTCCTCCACCAGATGAGAAATTTTCTCACGTAGGGCAGCTCCCCAGATCCTCAGATTGTGTCCCTGTGTAATTGCTAGCTGGGCAATGAGGAAGTGTGTGGGGAGAACCAGATGGCACATTGCCCTGGTGCAGCTGTCACTCTTGACATTAGCCAAGAGAGTTCTTCATCATCCATAACTGCCTGTTAAGAGTGACAGTGATATTTAAATGTGAGCTGGTTTGTTGTTTGTTTGTTTTATAAATGGTCAAATGACTTCAAACTTGCTTCTGCTTTGCAGGTGTTCCCTTCCCTAAGCAGTTCCAGCAAGTTTGCACTAAGATCCTCACCCGCCTCTTCCGTGTCTTTGTCCACGTCTACATCCACCACTTTGACAGCATCATCAACATGGGTGCTGAGGCTCATGTCAACACCTGCTACAAGCACTTTTACTACTTCATCAGGGAGTTCAGTCTCATTGACCATCGGGAGCTGGAGCCTTTGGTAAGGATGCCCTGGGAATAGGGAGGCGGAGGGAGTGAGAGTGGTGTTGGCTGAAGTGGTAGGTTCAGGTGAGGACTGGTGTCTGAGCAGTGTAGTTACCCTCTCTGGACCCTTTCAGTCACTCTACCTGAAGCATACTCACATCTTCTGGCATGTAACTATCTTCCTTAATGCTCTGAGAAACAATTTCCCAGCAGCACTGGGGAAACCCTTCTTAAACTTTGCCTCTGTTGCCATGCCTATGAGTCGCTCTTTGGTATCCTCAGGACCACTGCCCCTCTGTACTGCTTTGGTAGCTCTAATCCAATTTGCACATCCAAGTGTTTCCAGCCAGCTGTGTCCACGTGGTTTGTGGGGTCAGATCTGAGCCCAAGCCTTCTCTCCACAGTCTTGAGTTTTCCTACTAGTGGACTAAGGTCCCTGCTTGACATCTCAGTGTGAATTGCAATGAGGCTGCAGGAGGGCAAGCCCACAGCTAGAGGCCAAGCTGGGGAGATCTCTCAAGTTCCAAGTTTCTCTGCAGCGTCCCTTGGGAAGCAATTAGCTAGACAGAAGGTGAGAGTCCTTGAAAACAGCAGCAGTCCTGGAAAGCAGAGGCTAGATAGCCCAGATACATAAACTAGAAAATGTGCATAGTGTTGTAAGAGAAGCAAGTGTGTCACAGGCAGGGTTGAGTGTGGCCTGACCTAGGTAGGACATAAGGCAATGGGCAGAAGGATCAATAACCAAGTAGTTAGCACATTGTGATAGGGGCTGGGTTGCAGAAAAGGGCATATCCAGCAGCAGAGAACCAGGAAAGGCCAAGAGGATCTCATCCCAGAAAGAGGAAGAGCTGGGAAATGTCCCAGGATGAGTATCTGAGGCAGACAGGGGCAGATAAGAGGGTGCCCTTGCCCTTAAAAGTTGAGAGGTTTTACTCCTCCTCTGCTTTCATTTGTGTCAGTCAGTTTGCTGCCCATCAGTGATTTGGGGGGATGGAAAGATGATCTAATCAGGGAAGACTTGAATGACAAGAGCATCTACATTAATTACTTTGGACAGTTTGATTGTGACCTACATTATCACGATGGCCCTCAACTCCAGAAAATGGCAGCTCAGTGTCATCTTTGTCCCCTGTTAGTTTTCCTCACCGTTGCTCCACATGACAAACTCCTTTAGTGCTGATATACAGCTCCTAATGGTGACATTTCCTCTTGCACCAGCAAACATCAGTCAATAATTAGCACCTCATAGCCAAATCACAGGCTGACATTGCTAAATAGGCTTTCAGTGGCAGTGATTCACACGCAACATGAGATGATTTATGGGTCTGGATGAATCTAAAATGAGCAGATTTTCCTGTGTGATGTAAGCATGGCTAAACTACAAGGAAATGAGGCACATTTCATAGAGTCATAGAATNAACTGCAGAGGACAAGGGCAGGATGGTGCACAGGCCTAGTTGTGTCTCATTTCTTGGTTTGCTCATGGCCTGGCATCCAAGCCCCAAGCAAACCTAACCTCATGGAAGACCTTCTTCCCTCAGGCCTATATGAGAATGTCCAGCAACCAGAGGACAGCTGTGTCTAGGATGCAATGCTGAGTTGAGGAAGTAAGGACAAGTTGCAACAGCTTATGAACAGCTGCAGAAAGTGGTCCTTTCTGGCCATGCTGTTATCACAGGCAAGTTGCAGCTTGACACTGCCATCAGTCCCAAAGTCTGCGTGGGTTAGGACTGGTTCAGTAGCTTCCAACAGTATTTCTCTCTGCTGCAAGCAGGGAAAGTAAGAGTGGGAAGCTTCCTCATGCACATCCCAGGGTCTTTCCACTCAGCCCCCAGGAGATCGCTGTGGCTCCAGTTCACTGTGCTGTGGAGCGTGTGGGGAGCCTGGTGTTCATGAAGCTTTTCTTCAGCAACAGGTGTGAAAGTGCACCAGTAGTAATGTTCAACCTCTGCAGTACTTCACACTTAAGCTCAGTGCACTTTCCTGTGGCTAATTACTCTCCCCAGCTCAAGGCAGATAATCAGTGACTTGCTTTGCTCATTCCCCTTCTCACTGTGCTGCACCATAGCTGTTGCTCTGCGCCTAAGTGGTTTTAAGTCCATCAGCTGGCTTGACAACTAAGCAAGGACAGTGAGCTGCATCTGCCTTCATTTTAGTCTAAGACTGCAGGAGTTGGTTTTTACAAGTTGTCAAGGTTTGTGGAGAGCTGATAATTTCTCAGTAGGGATGAGGTGAACTGCCCTTGACTGCCTCATGAGCCCCACACAGCTGTCCTAACTTTGCATTTTGATCACCAGAGGTAGCTCACATTAATCCCATGGCAGAGGAGACTCCTGCCTGGAGAGGTGCCTGTTCCCTGCATGTGATTATGGAAGGCAAACAAGCATATGGAGTGAGCACATCTGGAGCAGCACAGTAAGTTGAGTGCTGTATTATGGTTTAAGCTTTCCAGATGTGGGCTTTCTACCGATGAGACTCAGTGTTCAGATTTAGCAGTAAGAAAAAAACCAGCACCTTCCTGTCCAGAAAGTGTTCTGCTAGACCCAAATACTTTAGAAAAATTACAGAGATTGTGGGATTTAAGGAGTTTCTTGGTTTCTAAGCTTGCCTTTAGCTGAATCTCCCTCTACTGCCTCAGTTTCCCTTTTGTCAATCTTTGTGATGTGATTTCTTGTCAGCAAACCCTGGGAGCTGAGAATGAGCTAGATGGTGTGTACAGGCAGAGCCTGTGAAAGGCAGTGATTCACCCTCTTAGCAAGTGAAGAAATGTGGGGGCAGAGAGAGGCTGTGCACTTGCTGCTTTGACAAGGGCAGCAGTGTTGCCAGAGGCCCAGCTGGTTATATACTGAGGCAGAGCTGTGGGGATTTCCAGAGTGTGATGAAAGCCTTGGACGTTTGGGGCCAGTATGAGGAATTCACAGGCAGCTTAACAGTCCAATAATTGTCCCAGCCCATCCCCTTTAAAGTTGTTTTTGTGTGTGGTGCTGTGCTAGTGGGCTGGGCTGATTGCTGTTGCAAGAGGCTGTTTGCAGCCTTCTCCCCCAACTCTTCTTTCTCCTTCCAAGCTTCCTGTTTGCAGCGTGACTTGTGACAGAGCATCAGCTTTTCATTTGATGGCAGGGCTCTGTACTTGAGTGACTCTGCATGTTACCCTTATAGAGAATACTTCCCTTTGCCCTTCCTCCATAATGGATTTCACAAATGAAGCTTGCAGTGCTGAAGAGCTGAGGCTGCAGCTTCTGTCTCCTAAAGGGCCTTTTATGGGCTTACTCAGGGGTCATCCTACTTTCCCAGTTCTCCTTTTTTTTTTGAGAGTTGCATCCTTCCTTCTTGTGCTGGTTTGAGGCTAATTGGAATATTTTAATAGAGAAAATGATACTCTAGGCTGTGAAAAGGAAACAATGGTGATGTCTACTTCACTCATAGGCTTGCTGAGATGTTTAAGTACTCAAAACATAGATAACACAGTCTCTAGGGCTTGCAGCCTCTGGGGCACAGCCTCTCAGGCACTCTAGCTTCTGGCTTCCTCCTCTCTGCTGAGTAACCTCACTAACCACTTTCCTTCTAACCCCCCTGGCTGATCCTCCAAATTCACCTTGTGCTTAAGGCAAACCTTATGGTAAGGCTTAGGGGTGGGGAGAAGGTGGAAGGGTGGTTGGGAGCCCCTCCTGGGGCCTCTGATTTCTGGGAGGGGTGTTGTGTTTCTGTATTACCTTTACCTTGTATATTTCTTTAAATATTCCTGTCTGTTGTGTATATCTCTGCTTGTACATTGTGCTAAGCTGTAAATAGAGCTTCAGTCCTTAACTTCCAGCTGGCTGAGTTCTAGTCTGGGTCATTTTACAAAGTGTGGGGGGGTGGGGAACTCCCAAACCATCACACTTCTCAGCAGAACAGTCCCACTTCAGACCTGTTTCAGTAGTACATTTTAATGTGCAAATCTTTCTCTGGGGTTCATGATGTGGTCTGTATGCACATGCAGAGTCACAAGCCATGAACCTGGTGAGCCCAAGAGAATCACAGATTTTTCTTGCAGCAGCAATGTAGATGATTTGCAAGCTATTAGTTGAGCTCCTTAAGGCTGAAAGCTGGGCACCTTCCTAATGCAGCTGGCACATTGCCATCCTGGCTAAAGAAAACAGCCTGTTAGCCTAAATAGAGCTTGCTCTTGCAGGAGGTTTCCCGTGGCCCTCTCTTGTTAACAGTCATTTGCATTGCAGCTTGACTGTGGGATCCCTTGCCAAAACCACAGGTGCTTTGGGTGAGCTGTTGTCACTTAAGAGTGAGAGCCAAGAGCAGCTCCATGTCCCATCTCCTTAGGCAGTTGCAAACAGAGGCTCTGTGAGCAGCACTGCCTCGTCTGGCAGCTCTATGGCTGAGTCAGGAGCAGGACCTGCATCTTTCAACACCTCAGCCAACGTGTTCTCAATGCTGGGGCACAGCCAAAATAACCTTGTGCCACAGACACCAAGGGGGATGCCAGCAAGCAGCTGCTGAGGCAGAGCAGTTCCCAGGAGGGCTGGCGTGGGAAACAGAGGAACACTCCCCGAGACTCCCGTGGTCATCTCCTCGGGTTGTGTTAGGACACCTCCCAAACTGCATGACATGTCACAAGTAAAACCTGTCTTTTGCACTTAACTGCTTCTTTCTTTTCTTTCTTTCCTCAATGCAGAAAGAAATGACAGAAAGGATTTGCCACTGAAGCATTTTGGCAGATGAACTCAGCTGGCTCATCCAGACTCTGATGGGACAAGGCATCCTGTGGTGGGAGACCTCTTCCTGTGCACTTGCCCTGGGCATTTCCACTCAATGACTATGAACACTGCAGAAGAGCCTTTTCAGGCCAGGGCTGAATCCTAAGCTTGCCAAGCATCTCTGGACAGATATATTACATTTTTAATACATCCTAGTCTCTGCTGTATGTCTCCTGCCTTAGAAAGCCACTGACTTACTGGAGAATGAGGCAAATTTGGTTGACTTTTGCACACTCTGGTTTCTAAGTCTCAACCTCATATCTGCAAACATTTCTTCCACCACCTTTCCTCTTGTTTTGTCCTCAGCTATATCGATCTCCAAATGTTTTATTAGTGATTCCTGCCCTGTGAGCAGCTGTAACCTTGGCTACTGAGTAACACCTGTTGCCTTTCCCACATGCAGTGGCTTTGTGATAATATCTGAGATAAGCTCTGCAAGGTTGTTGACGTGATCCCAGTTGCCTTCATGTGGTTAGTTGCTGATGTACCATTTTAAAGCCATGAGCTATGAATGTCTCTCCCTCTGTCCTGATTCTTGCTTTACCAGAAGGATCATTTTTCCCCCACAAAGGAGTTTCCACATTTGGCAGAGGGGGCTTTGTGATGTTCTAAGATGCATTTACCACTGGCTGGGCTAATGGGAAGGTGGCCTCGTGACTGAGGAGGTGAATTAGGCCACTTTTCAGTGTGGTCAGCACAGCCCACCTGAGAAAGATTCAGAAAGTGGTGGAAATAAACTCTTTCCAGAAAGCAACATTTTCAACATGTCAGCATTTCCTGACATGTTGTCTTGGCAAGCTCAGCAGATGCTGGCCACGTTGGTTTTCCAATATCCATGTCTACAGCATAGTAAATCAGATGGAGATGTCTTTAAGAGACATCTATCTACCCCATTCTTACAAAAAGGCAGAATCAGTCCTTTTTAGAATCATACCATGCTTGGAAGGGACCATAAAGTTCATTTAGTTCTAACCCCTTGCAGGGACACCTTCCACTAGAGCAGGTTGCTCAAAGTCCTGTCCAGTCTGGCTTTGAACATTTCCAGGGAGGAGGACATCCATGACCTCTCCAGGCAATCTGTTCTAGCACTTCACCATCCTCACAGTCAAGGTGGTTCATTCCTTACATCTAACCCAAGTCTACCCTCTTTCAATTCAAAGCCACTACCACTCACCAAATCACAAATTAACCAGGTTGGAAAAGACCTCTGAGATCATCGAGTCCAACCTATCACCTAACACCTTCTAATTAACTAAACCATGGCACTAAGTGCCTCATCCAGCCTCCTCTTAAACACCTCCAGGGATGGTGACTTCATCACCTCTCCAGGCAGCCCATTCCAATGCCAATCACTGTGAAGAACTTCCTCCTAACATCCAGCCTAAACCTCCCCTAGCACAGCTTGAGGCTGTGTCCTCTTCTTCTGTCACTGGTTGCCTGGCAGAAGAGACCAACCCCACCTGGCTACAACCTCCTTTCAGGTAGTTGTAGACAGCAATAAGGCCTCCCCTGAACCTTCTCTTCTCCAGGCTGAAACCTCAAAACTTTCAGACCTTTTGCTACCTGGTCTGTGCCATTATTCCATTGACAGGTGTCACATCTCAATGTTTCCTCCTCTTCTGCCTTCAATACCTAATAACTAATGTGTTCCCTGTGCCATTTTTATTTTGACAGCAGTTGAAGTCTTTGTATTGATTTTGTTTTTATTTTTCCCCCACTATTTTGGAGGAAATAAAATAAAATTGTCTGAGCCACAGTATTGTGATGTTTGTGCTTCCTGCCCTTTTTCTGGGCAAGTTTTGTACACCAGACACAGCTGATATTTATAACCTGGGGCTTGTCCATTTTTGGGGTAGGGAGGGGATGTGGCTAGAAAATGTAAATATGTAGGTCGGCATTAAAGCGCACAAGTGAAATTTTTTAGCTATCAAAGCTCTTATTTTGTTGTGAAAATGTTTGGGTTTGGTTGGTTTGGGTTTTTTTTTGGTTTTTGGGGTTTTTTGTGTTTGTTTTTTTTTTAATCTTGTGTACCAGATGTATATTTTTACATGAAAATAAAACAGAGCAAATTGGGCACAAAGCCACTTAATACATCATTCCAATATTTTCTGTGTAAAATAATCAGTAAAAGTTCTGTTAATAATTAAAGAAATGTTAATGCTTAATTACTTAATGTTAATGCNTGACCTCTCCAGGCAATCTGTTCTAGCACTTCACCATCCTCACAGTCAAGGTGGTTCATTCCTTACATCTAACCCAAGTCTACCCTCTTTCAATTCAAAGCCACTACCACTCACCAAATCACAAATTAACCAGGTTGGAAAAGACCTCTGAGATCATCGAGTCCAACCTATCACCTAACACCTTCTAATTAACTAAACCATGGCACTAAGTGCCTCATCCAGCCTCCTCTTAAACACCTCCAGGGATGGTGACTTCATCACCTCTCCAGGCAGCCCATTCCAATGCCAATCACTGTGAAGAACTTCCTCCTAACATCCAGCCTAAACCTCCCCTAGCACAGCTTGAGGCTGTGTCCTCTTCTTCTGTCACTGGTTGCCTGGCAGAAGAGACCAACCCCACCTGGCTACAACCTCCTTTCAGGTAGTTGTAGACAGCAATAAGGCCTCCCCTGAACCTTCTCTTCTCCAGGCTGAAACCTCAAAACTTTCAGACCTTTTGCTACCTGGTCTGTGCCATTATTCCATTGACAGGTGTCACATCTCAATGTTTCCTCCTCTTCTGCCTTCAATACCTAATAACTAATGTGTTCCCTGTGCCATTTTTATTTTGACAGCAGTTGAAGTCTTTGTATTGATTTTGTTTTTATTTTTCCCCCACTATTTTGGAGGAAATAAAATAAAATTGTCTGAGCCACAGTATTGTGATGTTTGTGCTTCCTGCCCTTTTTCTGGGCAAGTTTTGTACACCAGACACAGCTGATATTTATAACCTGGGGCTTGTCCATTTTTGGGGTAGGGAGGGGATGTGGCTAGAAAATGTAAATATGTAGGTCGGCATTAAAGCGCACAAGTGAAATTTTTTAGCTATCAAAGCTCTTATTTTGTTGTGAAAATGTTTGGGTTTGGTTGGTTTGGGTTTTTTTTTGGTTTTTGGGGTTTTTTGTGTTTGTTTTTTTTTTAATCTTGTGTACCAGATGTATATTTTTACATGAAAATAAAACAGAGCAAATTGGGCACAAAGCCACTTAATACATCATTCCAATATTTTCTGTGTAAAATAATCAGTAAAAGTTCTGTTAATAATTAAAGAAATGTTAATGCTTAATTACTTAATGTTAATGCTTGATGGAATACTTAATTCTTCCCTGATTCATCTGTAGTGATACAGGCATCATGAAAAAGGTTAACTTGAAGGATGGATTTCCTCTGGGAGTTCCAGCACTGATGAAACTCAACGCAATGCTGAGACATCAGCTTGCATTTCAGAAAGCAGCTTGACACAAGCTAATGCTGATGGCCTGCATCTGCCCCTTGCAGACTTCTCACCAGCATTCCACCTGAAGACTTCTCACTAGCATTCCACTTGAAGGTATTTTCCAGAGATATGTAGTGATGAGTGTTACTGACTACCTTTTGCAAAGGTGTATGGTTCCTGGGATCCATGTTCCAGCCTTTTCATATAGGTCAGAATCAGAAGCACAAACTGCTGTGTGGTGCAGAGGCTGGAGATGACAGCTTTATCAGGAACCTTCTGCCTGCCTGAGGAGTGAAGACTGATTGGATTCAATGCACAGGATCTGCTGGGAGCTGGTAAGGTTGAGACTTACAGGGAAGCTGCCTCAACAGTGGGGTCTAAGTGATGAATTGATAACACCCTACAGCTACTTGTTGTGGGGCACTCCAAATCCCTTCTTCCCCCCCCCCCCCCCCCCCCCCCAGTCTCCAGAGGTCTGAATGGGGGAAGAAGGCAGCACAAAAAACTGCTTTCTCCCCCACTCTTGAGGGCTTGAAGGGGGAACAGCAAAGGTGCCCTTTTCTACACATGTACTGGCTCATGGGAAAGCCCACACTGGAATTGGCAGGCACTTGGCTGGATTCTTTGTGCCCAGTATATGTGGCAAATGGGCACAATGTCTAGGAAAATCACAGAGTGAGGAAAAAGGTGTGGGGCTCCCACCTTTACAGAGTTCCTGCTTTGAGAGATCCCATTTTGGAGAGTTCCTGCTTTTGGAGCTCCCACTTTTGCACGGCTCCCATTTTTGCACTGCACCCCCCCCACTTTTTAATCTAGTTTACCTAGGGAAACAAAGCTCATGACTGCATTGTGACAAGCTCTTAGTTAGTAACCCTGGAAGCAGTATAAGAAGGGGAGACAGGGAGACAGGGAGACCATTCACTGCCAGAAAGGTCTTTCTGTCTCTCTTCAAGATACTAAGCTGTTCCCTTGGCCCTCATCCACCTGAGTGCCTCTCAGCCTGGAGAGTTTAATGCCTGAGCACAGCAAGGATGTTTATGAAGTAGAAAGCACTGTGATAAGTATATAATCAAACTTCTCCCTTCAGGAGGCTGAAGTGTTATCTGTGAGGCCCCAGCATCCCCAGAGCTTCAGCAAACATCCCTGTGCAATTTGAAAGCATGCAGGAACCCTGGGAGTGTTAAATATGCACATAGTTAGCCCCAGCTCTCCAAATCACTCATCTGCTTGGCTGGCTGCCAGGTGTCTGGGACTCAGTTGTCTCTCTGCAAAATCCTGGAGTTCTCCTGATGAAGGACAGATGTGCTATTGACAGAATTTTATTTTCCTCCTCTGCAGGAACCATGTCTTTTGGGACCAAACAAAAGGCTGTGGTGCTGGCCACCAAGTCAGCTGGCACAGGAAACATTCTGTGCCATGCAATGTCTACAGACATTGGAGAATTTAGGAATAGCATTTGTGGAGCACAACAGCTCCTGTCCCAGTGCCACAGTGATGGGATGTGGAGAAGGTTTGGGCTTGGCCAGTGAAGCATATTGCCTTTGGCCAGCCATAGGCAGGAGTCAAGGCTGACCTATGAAGTCCCATTGGCAGCCCAGTGGGATTGGGTCATGGGGTGGTGGTGGCAGCTTCCTGGCCTGAGTGACAGCTCCTGGGTTTAAGCCTGCCCATATGAAGGCTGGATGATGAATGATCACAAGAACTATCTGCTGATCTGGTCTAAGATACTCCTCTTGGAGAAAGCTTGTAAATTATAAGAGAAGACTTGGGAAGAGAGAAAAAGGAGCCAAGGAGAGGCTGTCATTTCTGAGGGTTAAAAATCTGTCCATGCTGGGAGATAACCATGAATCCACTCAGGATTAGAAAGGGTGTAGATGGATTAATAGCACTACCTCCATTCCTTGATCACATTCTTGGAGGTGGGCTAGGATGCTGATTCTAACAGAGAGTTTCACAACTAAAGTTTCTCTTGAATGTGTGCAGGTTTTACGTTCTGGAGGCTGATGGCTTTGCTAGTGCTGCCTGGGCAGTCAGATTCCCTGGTACAGGTCAGGGAAGGACAAATGACTCATGCATCAAGAAAACCTTGAAAGAACAGTGTAGCATTCAGCTACCTGCTGAACACAGACCCTGAGTCAGAGATGAAATGCCAGCGGGATGTGTGTGACTACTGCATGTCTGCAGAACATACCAACAGCAAATGAGGTCTCTTACACAAGAATCTCTTTCTGCAGAAGTAGCTGTGGAGGAATGGAACACAATCCCTTCAGCTCCAGTGATGTACCTTACTTTGACACTTTGAGATGCTGGGTGATGGCATCTGCTGCAGACAGCTGACAACCATAGGGCAGGATTACTGTAGAGGACTGTGTAGTGAGGACCTGTGTAGTCACTCAATGCTGGCCACAATTTGATTGCCTCAGGGTCTCTTCCAAGATCTGAGCTCACCCAGTCTCTCCTTCATTCCAGCTGCTTAGGGCCAGCCAATCACTGTGGCAGCAACAAGGATAATTAGGATAGCAGTGTTCAGATGACACACATTGGATCCTACATGACTTCAGCAGCTTTTAAAAGACTGCTGTTTCTCAAAAGTATGGCACATTTTATCCCAAATCATGTGTTTTGGAGGAGTATTTGGAGGGAGCTTGGGGCTTTGCAGGAATCCTGGATGGGAGGGCTTCTCTTGCAGAAAGTTGGGTCCAGATGCTGGCTGCTGGAGTACCAAGTTGCTCCATCCTCAGTAAGTGGTGACATGCATTTAACAGCCTCCTAATGGGAACAATAATCATGAGGGGGAGGAAGAGGATCCATATTTTCAGGATTCTTCAACTGGTATGACTCTTCAGCCTATGTTAGAAGAAGAACCTTCACTGCCATTTGGGTAAGCCTCCAGCAGCTATTTTATTATTAACTTTAGGGAAGCTGTACCACCTGGGACTTGTCATACTGCAACAGACCTCTCCTTTGTCATTTAATGTTTTGTATCCATTGGGCCAGTTACCAACTGCTTTGTGCTATGCCCCAATGATGGAGTGAGGCAAGCATTTTGCCATCCATTCATGTGGCTGTCAGGTGACCATATGTAAGAGCTGGCAGTCTCAGGGTGACTTGCTCTAGGCATCCTGGGCTGGAGGTCAGGACCAGCACTGCACTCATGGTCTCCTTCTCTTGGGTCTTACTCATCCTGCAGTTTTCCAGAAGTGCCAGAATTCTCCACACTGCACTGGGAGGAATAAAAGCTGAGATGTACACAAAGTCTCACTCCCAGCCTAAACTAGCAGATTGGCTGTGCTGGCTTTGGTAGGTACATATATGTGGAGATAATGTTGTGGAAGGCCTTGATTTCTACTGCTATGCTAAAATGTTCTGCTGTTTTGGTGACTGAGCTCATTTCTGAGGACTTATTTTCTTTCATTTCTTGGATTGCTTCTGTAACCCATAACTGGCTTTGTTAGGAACTCAGCTAACCTCTTCTTTGTGCTGGAAGCAACAGCCCCAGCATGTTGTCTAAGTCCTTCTTGCCTGACTTTGCATTCTGCTCAGTATTACTACTCTCTGATGCAAAAATAAACACCTGAATAGCACAGGAATGCAGTGAAATGCAACTAGGATGCTGCATTTGAAAATGTCACTACCTGGAAGTAAAAGCACTTTCAGACTTCTGTTGCTAGCAGTTGCAACCATTTTTCCCCCAAGACATCTTTTTTTGTGTGCTATGACTTCCAATTTCATTAAAACTCACAGAAATTCTTGAAACCAGCCCATTGCAATAGCAGCATTAGAAAAGTCCCTTCTCCTGCACAAGAAGTCTCTGAGAGCCTCCTTCTTTGGTGCTGATCCTTTGTCCAGCAGTACCTCTCATGTCTGAGGAACCCAGTTGGGTAGGATAAAGATTGCCATCCTCAGTTGTCAAATGGACTTTCTGAGAGTTTTGTTCATCCCTGGCTCCAAGACTTCTGTTTTATTAATGTACAAATACTGTCTAACCCTCTCAACAAGGCAGAAAGAGGTAGCATGCAGAGCGTCATAGGATGAAATACTGTCGGCATTGAGAACCTTGGCAAAGAGGCTGTTACTTATCCAGGTAATATCCTGACAAACCCAAGGGCAAGAGACAGCTTACCCTGTCCATTTTAATATGAATATATCACCAAAATACCAGGTGTAACATTACCAGATCTCAGCCCTCTTGTCCATGTTTCATTGACAATGACGGCAGAAGCACCAACTGATCGATTTGGAGTTGCAGCACTTAAGTCAGACTACACAGACACAGCTCCATGTGCCCTGAGTGGCTGTCCCAGAGCCTAGCATTTGGGACAGCATGCAGTCTGCTTTCCCCCTTGCTGTCCTAAGCAAGGAACCAGGTTGGATGAGGCCTTGAGTGACCTGTACTAGTGAGAGGTGTCCCTGCCTATGGCAGGGGGTTGGAACTAGATGATCTTTGAGGTCACTTCCAACCTTACCATTCTATGATTCTATGAAATGGACTGGAAGGAGTTGTAATGGGTGTTGAGGATGAAAAGCAATCTGGACAGGTGGAAGTCACTTTGCTGCTGCTGAAGAGCTGTTTGGGGTAGATGCAGGACATCAGGGATATGCAGCGTTCACCCTTAAAGATCAGCTTGTACAGTGGCCACAAGCATCTTTCTGCTTGTTTTCAGCAGATTTGGTTTGTTGGTCTTCTGCAGACCATGTGTTTTCATATCCCATGTTGCCTGGGCTTTACATTAAATAGATGAGGATCCATAAAACAGTTCAGGATTTCTGTGTCAATGGGCAGTAGGTTGGCACTGTGTGAATGTATGCGTACCCCTCATGGGTCCGGAAAGTCTCCTGATGAAAAAGCAGGTCTCAGCCTGGCATTCACATCCATATAGGCACTTTTAATGCCCATTTTGAGAACTTTTCCCTGTTCCCTACTGTGAACAACTTTGCCAGATGGGACACTGAAACATGGTGTCTAGGGGCAGAGCTATCCCACACTACCCAAAATGCTATACATGAACTGTATGCTTTCCTGAAACTGGCAGCATGCTCATTTATCTCCTCTTGGGGAGCAGTGGAGGGTGAAGAAAGGATATTTGCAACAAAAGAATAACACAGAAGCTTGATCCTGGAAAATGTGATTGCATAAGCCTGTCTCTGGGTTTAATCACCTAAATGAGAAGTATAATTTTCAGAGAAACTGAGCCTGTACAAATTCCTTGAACAGCAGAGGGAACAGTACATGCTCTGTGTCCTGGAAATCAGCCTAGAATAGATTGCAGGTGCTTAAATATAGACTTGAAGGGCTTGGCTGTGGGCAGATGAGAGAGGAATAATTCTAGTCAGGGCTTGAAAACATTTTGGTAGTAAAACACAGGCCAAAGCACTGTGATACAATTGTAATACTGCTAAATCAAAACTGGCTTGAGTAATTACTTCTTATTTGCCTAGCAGCCAGCATAGATGGCTCTTTATCTTCTCTGCTGTGTGCTGCATGGGTAAAAAGCAGACATACTTGAGAAGATATTAAAAAATAAAAGTCACTATTTTACTGAGGTTAATAAAGTAATCATACTGTTTGAGGAGTAGCTCTCTTCTTTACTTTTCATGGGATTTAGTCCTGAAATATTAGCACGACCATTTCCTAGAAATACCATGTCTATTCCACTAAAAACAACAAAATGAAAACAATGTTTTGGTGCCTTTCTAATTTTTTTTTCCCTCCATGCTTTGCAACAGGCTAGATTTAAAGTTAAGATTTGCCCCCTGGCTGTGTTGTGCCATTAGGTTACTTTGCAAGTAACAAAAGGGACCAAAACCCAAGCATTCAAGTATACACATCTTGCTTTGAGAACAGAGCCTGCTTTCACAAGCAATGATGCTGTGTTGCATAAGAGCCCTTTAACCCATCAGAGGAAGGTGTAATGAGAAGCACTGGATGGGAATTGAAATCCATGGATAATTCTATTAAAAAAGTTTTAAGTGATCTCCCCTGAACTGATAAGAGTCCTAAGTGTTGAGAGTCTGAACATGCTTGCATGGATTTAACTCTTGCAGGCTATCTTTCACTTCTGTTCAAACTGAGGTATATATCAGAAGGTGTTCAGACTGAACTCCTCAAGGATAGAATCACAGGATGATTTAGGTTGGAAAGGACCTCAAAGATTGTCTAATTCCAGCCCCCCCACCATAGGCAGGGACACCTCCCACTAGAACAGGTTGCTCAAGGCCTCGTCCAACCTGGCCCTGAACACCTCCAGGGAGGGAGCAGCCACAACCTCCCTGAGCAACCTATGCCAGTGTTTCATCACCCTCAGTGGAAAGAATTTCTTCCTAATATCCAGTCTAAATCTCCCCTCTGCCAGTTTAAACCCATTACTCCTCATCCTGTCATTACAAGACCTTGCAAATAGTCCCTCCCCAGCCTTCCTGTAGGCTCCCTTCAGACACTGGAAAGATACTCCAAGGTCTCCTCAAAGCCTTCTCTCCTCTAGGCTGCAGAGCCCCAACTCTCATAGCCTGTCCTCATAGCAGAGCTGCTGCAGCCCTCTGAGCATCTTCGTGGCCTCCTCTGGACTCGCTCCAATGGTTTGATAAAAGCTTTTGATGTGCTGCGGAAATAAGTGGACAGCTAGTTAAGAGTGAAGACTACCAATGCCTTCCCTGAGGGAAGAGAGAAACAGGATTGGCTTCTACCTGGATAAGCCAGTAAAGATTCATATGGAGTCATCTTCACCTGGGCTTGTACCTTGTTAGATCTCAGAGCACTGCACATACATACACAAATGCATCCTCAGGAAACCAGGCTTCAATGCTTCTGCTGTTTACAGGCCAAGTTCTTCCATGCCAGTCTGCTGGAGAGAACACCACATGCTATCATCCTGGGAGAGAATACCACAAATGCACCATTGGTGTTCAGTAACCCCATCCTGTTCTGGGACCTGCAGGTTTCATCTGTTTCAGGCATTGCTCTGCTTCTGGGCTGTCTCCTTTGAACCCAGTGACGAATTAGCAACTCTCTCAGACTGTGGTGCACCTGCCTGGTACATTGGCACAGAACACAGCAAGAGCAGGTAGCCTTATGTCTTAAGCTGCCTTAGATTTGCTGAGCTTGTGGCTTTGAGACCTGTTGGTATCAAGCTGCACATCCAGACTGAAAACATACAGTGCTGGGATGCTCATGGGCTACAGCTGTAATTCATGAGCCTGAATTTGGTGCTGCTTTTGAGCCATCTGAGTAACAGCCGACCCCATCTGAATTGAACAGCTTCAGGTGAAAAGTAGGTATCAGCAGCAAATTATTGACACTTTATGAGGCAGCAGAGTTGAAAATTTGAGAAAAAGCTGGGGAAGGGCCTGGAGAATAAATCTTACGAGGAGCGACTGAGGGAGCTGGGGATGGTGTGAGGAAGAGGAGGCTGAGGGGAGACCTCATTGCTGTCTACAACTACCTGAAGGGACATGGAGGAGAGGCTGCTGCTGGTCTCTTCTCACAGGTAATTGGAGACAGAACAAGGGGCAATGGCCTCAAGCTGAGGCTGGGGAGGTTTAGATTGGACATTAGGAAAAAGTTTTTCATGGAGAGAGTGGTCAGGGACTGTAATGAGCTGCCCAGGGAGGTGGTGGAGTCACCCACCCTGGATGTGGTGCTTAGGGATATGTTTAAGGTGAATCTTGTAGAGTTATAGGTTGGACTTGGTGATCCTGAGGGGCTTTGCCAAACTGGATGTTTCTGTGATTCTGCGATTTCTTCTTGTCCTATCAGCTGTGATTCATGAGAAGATCACCACCTGCCTCTCTGCAACCTCCTTTCTGGCAGCTGTAGAGAGCAAAGAGTTCTCCCCTCTGCCTTCTTTTCTTCAGGCTAAACTACCCCAGCTCCCATGGCTGCTTAAGATTTATTCTCAAGAGCTGTCACCAGCTTCGTTGTCCCACAGGCTCTTTACCACGCGGCAATTACCACTTCGCCAGCTGAAACGTGGCTGCACTACGTGCAGTGTCCCGACGTAGACACATCGCCCCCGCGCACACGGACGCGACTTCCCCTGGACTGCCACCTTAAAGGAGACCACAACGCCCTTACGGCTGTACTCTCCACAGCCAACCACCCCTCCCGCGTCCGCCAACCTCCAAGCGGAGTTTCACGGTGCGCGCATGCGCAAAGGGGTTGCGCGCCCGCTGGGCGCGCTCACGGGGGTGGTGCCGCGCGCGTGCGCGCTGCCGCTCTCCACACCCGCCAAGGCCGGGGCGGCGGTCCCCGCCGAGGGACGTCGGTGGCCGCTGTGGAGGTGAGGGGCGGCAGGTTGTGGTGGCCCCATCGGGGCTGGGCGCAAGGGGAGATGCTGTTCGCCTCCTGCCCTCCCTGCGTCGCTGAGCTGAGGGGAAGCGCGGGAGGGCAGCGGGCCGTGTCTGTGAGAGCTGCCCCGCGGCGCCGGCTGCGGGCGCGGGGTTTCTTGACGGGGCTCCTCCGGGCTCCTCCGGGGCGTGTGGAGGAGCACACGCTTGAACTCCTGGAGCGGTGGCAGCCCTAGTTTGTGGGGGTGGTGCCGGTGGCTGGGGGCAGCTAGAGAGCGCTGAAATGCTTCCATCCCGCCGACCGGTAGCTCTGGGTGTCGGGGTTCTCTGGGACACACGTGTTAGTTCCCCGTTGCTTGGGGCTGATTTTTCCCCGAAAGTTTAAAGTGCTGTATGCCATGTATAGTGCATTTTAAAAATAAAGAGTAGTAAGTCTATAACTCTTACGACGGCTGCGTTCTGTTAGTGCTGCTGGAGTGGCAGAGCGGGGAAAAGGCGAATGAAGGTGTGCTTAGGTTTGGTCACGAGTAATCTTTTAGTTCTTCTTATGTTTTTCGTCCGTCATAAAATTGAGACCTGAGAACACCGAAAATCTGTGTAGGTTTAGGCTGTCTTACCTCTATAGCATCTGTTGGCCTGTCCGGCGTGACCTGAGCCAGCCCACAGGGGAGAGAGCCAAACACAAGGCAGTGGGACAGTGCTGGCCGCGGCTCAGTTGCTGGCTTCAGCATTTCGTATGACAGTCACAAATCAGTCAGTTCCCCTGGTGCCATTGGCGCTTGTTTGTGAAGCTTTGGGCGTCTTTAGCAATAAACCCCTCTTTAGTGTGTGTTTGTTTGTGTGTTTGCTTTTAAGAGCCTACTGTGCTTTTGTAAAAACCTCTCTATCGTACAAATGTATGCCCTACAGTTAGCTTGCAAAGCCTTGCAAAGCTGGTGTTCTGATGGCTATGATGAGCAAAAGTTTGGCATGTGTTGTGGTGGGGGGTTTTTTTGTTGTTTTTTTTTTTTTCAAAACGGAGCTCTTCATGCCTTCCAGGTGCTGGATGGAAGCAAGGCAAAATACACTTGAAGAGCTGAGCCTTCTCCACTGCAGTTCTGAAGGTAATTTGGTTTGGTATTGGCAGCCTTTGTCAACCAGGTAAAATGGATGTGGGTGCCTTTGAATCCTTGAAAGTTTCTTGATACTATTATCCTTATAACTTTGTGTATGAATGCTGTATTAGTACTCTCTGATGCTTTTAAAAAAATGCTCTGATGCTATGAGGAGTTTCCTCTCACCTTCCAGTGTGTTCCTAGTAACAAATGTTAAAGCACTGGTGCACATGTTATGTGACATCAAATGTGGAAAGGCAATGGAGTTTAATAACTTAGCAATTTTAGAATTGAAAGTACTGAAGAGGGGAAAAGAATGAAAAAGCACTCTTGGATCAAACATTCAGTTATATTAACCTCTCCCACCAAGGTGATGTGCTAATATGGGAGTCAGCTCTGTAGGTTTTTTCCCCAGTGACAAATATAATTATCTGATCATTTGTGGGGTGTGGAGTAAGAGCAGGAAATGCTTATCTATTTTCTGTGTAAAATTAAAAGTTGTCTTCCAAAAAGTTTTTTTTTCTCTTTGGTTTAACATGAAAACTAGTAAGGGAACTGAGTGAGGTTAGAGGAGCAATGTAAAGATACTCTTCTGAGAGCTGTTGATGCCATCAGACATGGAGGAGACTAAGCAGATTACTGTTCAGTAAGTGGACCTCAGAACTTACTTGCCTTGTATATCCTTAATTTAAAACAGGAACACATTTATTTGTTAGCCTTGGGAATACACACTATTATGTTCTCTTTTCCATGTGACTGCCTCAGAGGCATGTTGCCCTAGAACAAGAACAAGAAATTAAAAAGATTACTGTATGTTTTTAAGCCACCTCAAGTTACTCTTTTTATCCTTACTTGTTAGCTCATAGCAGGGTCAGCATGCTTGTCTTTGCCTTTCCAGTGGGAATGCACACAGTTCTTTTGCTGTCATTCTGAATGAATCCTAATGCTTTTAAAGAAATGGACAATGCTTTTTAAAGAAATAGACAAACCTCAGCAGAAGATCTTGTCTGCAGCATTTGTGTTGAAATATGCCAGTTTGTCTCAGCAGGAGGGGGAAAGGAATGCTGTGTGATCCACTCTCCATTAAGGTTCTCCCTGCTTCCCTTGCAGTAGTAACAGTGAAGTAATAAATTTGGGAGGAAGGAATCTATTTGAAATAACCTCATGTGTTGTCTTGTGAAGTGAGATCCACCCTTTGCTGGAGGGTTTGACTTGGAATTTCAGAAATCCCATGCTTGGTTTGCAAGAGAAGTGACTAGCTGAGAACAGGGAAAGTTAGGACTCTCCAACTTGTGTACACAGAAGATAAAGTGGCTCTGGCTTTCTAAGACAGAAGGGAATCAGAGAAAAGTACAAAGATAAAGAAAAAGGTTGCTCTAACCTTTTCTACAGTGAAGGATGGTGTCAGCTGTTACACTGTGTAGGTGTTACAATATTGTCTGTGGTATGGCAGAATTGATTATTTTTCTCAGACTTGCTCTGTCATGAAAACAGATTTCTCAGGCTTCCTGTAGAGTTTTGAGTGTTCATTTAAAAAAATGTTCAACCTGTTCCCAGGAAGGCACAGAAGCATTAAATGTTTTCCAGTTCCCCTTCTTTTGTGTGTAACTCAGATTAATATAATTGTAGTATCAGTTTTCTTGTAGATAGGATGAGAAGAATGAAGGCAAACTACTGTAAATATGAATAACCTGTAAGAGTACTCACATCTTACAGTTTGAAGTTAACATTCTTATTTAATGCAATATAGAACGAGCATGAAAATAATCTGCCTGTGGATTTGATAGAGGACTTTTCCTAAGCTGTTGGGTATCCTTCCTCTTCAAATTGTGTTTCTCTAGATCTGTAACATTACAAGCACAATTAATCAGTGTGTAGTCACTTTATAAGGATAGCTTTGATCATTCTGAGCACCTTGCAACTAGCAGGTTTTGTCAGTGTCAGCATCTGCTGAGCAAGTTCTGTTTCATTATGAGCCACATATACAGAAATCAGTGTTGCTGGAGAGAAGGGAGGGTCCAGGAGTGATGTGAGCATCTGAGCTGGAAGGAAAATGAGACTTAGGTCTGTTTCTGTTTTTTGGTCTAGAACTTTTTAATTTTGAGCACACATTCTTACGTTTGAAGCCTGAGAGCCACAGATATGTCATTCCTGTGGAATCATGGGACTTATACCTTACTATTCCTGAATCTGTTAGTAGCTGTTTGAACAAGTGAGCAATGGGTTTGAAAAGAAACATTAATCAGCAGAGAGGTTGGATACTGTTCAGGGGGGACAGACTGGTCTGTCTTGGTCTCTTTTTCAGTCAAAATAGTATTATTAAAACTCAGTTAGAGAAGCCTCATCAGGTCTTGGTGTGCTTTTATTTAGTCCGAGTAAAAAGCTTTGGCAATATCTGTGGGACAGTAACTTTGTAATTGCAGCTGTTTAGGTACCATCTCAGTGTTCTGATAAATGTCCTATGCCAACACATTGATTTGGGGTTTGTTTCATCTCTTGAATTCCTTTTTGTGGTTATCCTTTATGAATCCACAGAAGGCTTTACTTGAGGCTCCCAGTAGTTCATTTTGTCAGATGGCCTTATGTGAACATCACAGTCTTGTTTGCCACTTGCTAGGCATGAACTCAGTCCTATTATGAGGAGTTTTCCAGCTATGGGATGCTTTCTTTTGCTTCTGGTTCATTAAGAGCCTGTTTGACTGCATTCAAGACCAGTTTCAAGATGTGCTTTAACTTGGTGCTCTTGTTGCTGTAGTTGTGGTGTTCTGTCTTGGCAGAGTGTCGTTGTAGGTTAGGAATCTAAGAGTACTTCCGTGTTTTTATATCTAAACTTGTTGGGGTTCTCCAGGAGTGTAACAACAAGAACCAATGATCACCATAAATTCCTCCACTGTTTATGCAACATTTAATGAGAGGGTCTCAAAATGACTAGGGTGCTGGGAATAAGTGTTTCACATTCTCCACTTGAGAGTTATGAAGTCTTTCATGCAGGAATATGCTTGCTGTGTGACCACATAAAGCCCATCACACCATATTCTTGCAGTGTCTCGAATCTCAGAACATTACCTGATGGTTGTAACAACATTTCTTTGATTTCTGAATGTAAATGTGATTCTGTTCCTTTTCAGCTGCAGAACAACTCAGCTCAAGCAAGAGCTTGAAGCAGGTGATAGTACCTGAATACCCTGCTTAAACTTCCATTGAATTCAAAGGCACAAACAAGGTACCTTCTTAACAGAAAAAGGTGTCTGTATTTTGTTCTCAGATTGCCTCCTATACACCTATGTGCTTGCTTTCTGAATATATCCTTCCTTCCTTTGGGAAGCAGATTAGAATGATGGGGGAGTTACCTCCGGGGAGTGGATGTTGGCATGTTTGTATATGCAGTGTTAGGAAGCAATATGAAAGGTGATTTTAATATGTGGATGAGGTTAAACTTGTGGTAATTGTTCCTGTTCTTCTTTGCTTGGCATTGTTTGCAAATCTTCTTTAGGATAAGTACTTTTGTTCCTGCTTTTGAAGATAGTAGAGCCCACAATAGCAGAAGGGAAAGGCTGTAACTATACCTTCCCACGCAGGCTCTGAATAATGTGTACATCAAACAGTGCCTCAACACTGAATTACAGTGGTGATAATAAAATACAGGACCTCAACAAAACTGCAGCTGAGACAGAAATCTGCTTTCTTTTTGGTGCAGTATGGATTTTGCTTGGTTACATTATCCTGTGAGCAGTAACCCTAACCTTTCTGGAGGAGACCGATCCAAATTTGAACTGTTCCTTCTTTCTTCAGTTTGTCAGACTGCTAGTCAGGCAGCAGTGTTTAGAAATCAGTCTGACTGTTGCAGTCAAGAAGCATGTAAGAAGTGTTCTTTATTAAAGGCTTGGCTAGTCTGCTCTGAACACCAAGCAGTATTCTGCTCTCACCTCCCAACGCTCAGGCAGAATGCGTTATAAAGTGAATGGACATGTCGATGTGGTGGAAGCTTCAGGCCACACTGTAAGCTGCCTTTAAAATGACAAAATGTTCATCTTGGAGCTGATGTGTCTATGGGCTACTTCCCTCTGAGTTTCCTGTCTGGCTTCTACAGCTCAGAGCCCAGTGTCTTTGTCAGGAGATGTAGTCCTGCAGTTTGCAGAACACCCCAGCACTGATGGGATGATTAGAGCACACAGTCTCCATGTCACCAGAAACTCTTTGGTCTATGGTCACAGAAACACAAGAGTTTGGGTAGCTTGCAAAATTTCCAAAGCATTTGGCTGAGCTAAACACCAATTTCCTGTCATACCAGCTGTTACTTAAGTACTGTTTCATTATAACAGAGCAAATAATGAGAATGAAGCTCTGATACCTTTAAAGGAAAAGCTACCTTGACAGAAGTGAACTACATAATGATGTAAAATAGCAGACCAGAAGGGTAATAAGAATCTTAATATAGCAAACATTTCATGCCTGTATGATAACAAGTTTGGTCAGGACTTTAGGTTGAAAACGTCATTTTTCCAGTAATTTGATTGCTCTGTACTTGACTAGTGAACTTCCTGGTTTCAAGGAAGCAGTTCTCTGTAATTTAGGAATTGAGTCAGACTAAAGAGAATTAAAATAATGGAGCGAGTTGTTAAACACCAGACTGTAAATATCGTAACTGGTAGAGTCCAGATCACTGCAGAAATGTCAGCTGTGCTAAGATGCAAGTCCTGGGTTTTTTTGCTGATTTTCAGTCTGTTATAAGCTCTGAAACTGTGTAGTATTTGAAATGGTATAGAACCTGTCTAGATATGACTTGTTGACTTACAGGTCAGTTATTTGAAATGAACACTTGGAAATCAAACACCTCCTTCATCTGAACCAGCTCTGTCTCTGAGCAGCTTCGTGTGTCTTTTCAAACCCAATTCCGAGTAACTTCTAATGCAGGCCGTATTGAAATCAAGGAGAGCTGAAAGCTACTGTGATAAGCTAGCACTTTCTTTCTATCAGAATGCAAAACTGTGTGTCAGTTTGAGTTAAGCTGTTGCTTCAGAAGCTGGTAAACTGTATGCTTTATTTCTTACTGTGTTAAAAACTTGAGTATGGCAACCGTCACAATGACAGGACTAGGGGCACTGGGTTTAAACTGGCAGAGGGAAGATTTAGACTAGATGTTAGGAGGAAGTTCTTTCCAGGGAGGGTGGTGAGGCACTGCAACAGGTTGCCCAGGGAGGTTGTGGCTGCTCCCTCCCTGAAGGTGTTCAAGGCCAGGTTGGACGAGGCCTTGAGTGACCTGTACTAGTGGGAGATGTCCCTGCCTATGGCAGGGTGTTGGAACTAGATGATCCTTGAGGTCTCCTTCCAACCTTACCATTCTATGATTTCTTAACAAATTATGCTTTAGGCTTGAGGATTTATGATTGTGTTGACTTTGAGTGATATATTTTTAAGAGTTTCACTAAGTTATTAAAGAGAAAAGGCTTTCCAAACAGCACTTGTCTTAAATTCTCAGACATGTGAGTCCTAAGTGACACTTGTAATAGCTATCACTGACAGATATTGACAAGAAAAATACAATGAAACAAATAAAGTATTTCATATATTGGTAGACTGTAACATTTTTGTGCCTTGTGAATTCTGTGTTTTAAGAGTACTTTCAAAGCAGCAAGAGGCAGAAAGAAACCACTACTCACAAAGGTTTATTTTAAAAAGAAAATCAATAGAAGATTTTTTACTGTTGTTGTTTTTAGGGCTTACTCCAGTGTTCTCATAAGTGCACTATATCTAGGGATTTAGTGTTTTCTGTAGTACAAGATCTTTAATTCTGAATTTACTTAGACATCCTCCTGGCTGTAAAATGTCTTAGCACTGCTTGACAGGATGGAAGATGTGCTCACGTGAATATAGTGTGGAATCATTTAACCTTTTTGGAGAGAAATTAACTGTATGAAGCAGCCTCTGGCAGAGAAAGTGTGTGGCAGTGTTTTTGTTTGGAATTTCCATAAGAATATTTGTGTGGTGGTTTTTTTTCTTGTTCTGACATTTTTCTTGCATCAGTGAATTGTTACCACTGACTAAGCCCTTGTATTTTCTGCAGTTTGCAATGCAGGGGAAAAAAATCTAAATGCCATAACCACTGTGCTCCACTGTTTTGGAGCACAAATTATCCATTGATCCATGTTTTAGAAAGGCACATGTTTGGTTGGTTGTTTTGTATTTATTTATTTTTGTGGCCTTTTGGCAACAGACTGACCTAGATTGCAGCTTTGACCTGTTTAACTCCCGTGGTTACTTTACAGCAGGTGTTTGAAATTTCCCCACACCTTCCTCCCTGTTTTGGAAGCTCATTTTCCTTAAGCTAACTTGAAAAATATCTCCTTGTAAGGCAGTAGAATATTTGGAGGAATAGTGCCTGCAAGAAACATACCCCAGGTTGTAAATCCTATCTTGAGTCAGAGCACATGTTATGTTGTGGGTAGCTGAGCTGCATATTGACAAGGTCTTTCCCCTACTTTCCCATACTGGTCTGTGAGTGGAGAATTCAGTATTAAATGCATAGTTATTTTCTTCTGGTTTTACATTTATCAAACCTCTCCAGAGCTGTTAATTAGCTCATACATTGCCCTTTTAGGCTTCCCTTGAGATTTGAAGGAGAGATGAGACAACAGCCTATGAAGTGATAGAAGGCTGCAGTGAAGACAGCCTTGGATAGCTTAAATAAACACAGAAGATGGTGTTAATTTTCTCCTAAAGTAATTGTTTGTCTGTTAAAGGCACCTTTCTGTTCTGCCCCAAAGAGATGGTCAGCAGTCAGCCTCTCCCCATAGCAGACAGCGGGAAAAGGAAAAAGAAGAAAAGAACCAGACCCACAGATCACGTCCCTGGGAAGTTTGAAGGTTGGTGGTAACTTCTAAGCTTTGAATTGTAATGATCTGATTTTTCTTCTGCTGTTCTCAGTTTTCTTAGCCAAGAATTTTTTTTTTTTTTTTTGGGGGGGGGACACACTTCAGAAGTTAACATTCCTATTTATCTACTCTGTTTCAGTCCTTAGTCTCTTTTTTCCTCAATAGTGAAATCTGAATACTGTTTTTACAATCTGGTTTGTTTTTTGTTGTTTGCTTGATGTTGTTTTTATCTGTGTGGTTTATTTTGGGGTTTTGTTTTGGTGTCTTGTTTATTTTCATTGTGGTTTTTGATTAGCATAAGCAGTGCTTATGTCAAAAATGTTTTGATTAAATTGGTGTGAGCACAAATACTCTGAAGCATTGTAGGTAAAATGCAGTTCAGTGCAACAAAACCGACCAGTATAAACTTTCTTAGTGGGCAAGCAGCATTGTAAGGTACATAGAAGATCTGATTTGCATCCTGATTTTAAGGTTTAAACATTGAAATTTGAATCATACTTAAAACACTATCTCTGCAAGTTGATTTTGCATGGTAGGCATTTTCTGATTGAGTGAATTATTTTCCACCTGGAAAAGTAGTTCTATGCGAAGACATGGAAGAGGGATGAAGTCCTAGAAATTGCTGAGATATAGAATGTTTCTTTTTTTTTTTTAACAAACTTGTAATTTTGATGCTGAAATGAAGTCTAATTCAAAATTTTCTGGAACTCAAAGGGAGGAAGTGAAAAATGAGGCAAAATTAAGGCTGGCACATCTACTTCAGTACTGCATAAATCTATTTTCTGTGATCATTACCAAGGGAATTTTTTCAGTTGCTGTCATAGAGAGATGCTCTTCAGATAAATGGCTTGTCTTGATGTTATTCACTGAAATGCATTGATTAAAGTGTGCTCTCTGCTGGATTTCTTTGGCAGACTTGTACAAACTGACTGCTGAGCTTCTTGGTGAGGGAGCATATGCCAAAGTTCAGGGTGCTGTCAGCCTCCAAACTGGAAAAGAATATGCAGTAAAAGTAAGTATAAGTAAGCAGCATCACTTCTGTCTGTTACATGCTTTCTTCATCATCATATCACTGAAAACTTGTAATGGAGTGAGTGACAAGGAAACCTTTTAGAAAATTTTTGATGCTTGGAATGAACCTGCTTTGTAACTGTTGAGGTATCTGTCATCCTAAGTATTGTGAGTGAGCTGGTATATTGACCAGAGACAGCTTGCAAGCAGTAAATGACTGTGATGGTTGGATTCCTCATGACTTAATTTGGTTGTAATTCTACCAGTTTTTATCTGGCATGGTGTACCAAATTAATGCAAGCTTTTGAGAATGCTGCTCCAAGTTCAGAGAGCATCAGTGTTCATGTAAAAAGCTGTCTCTTAGTTTTTAATACCATTTTAAATCCTAGGGCCCATATATAGATCTGTGGGTATCCTGAGTCCTCCTTTTAATGCTTGATTTTTATTTTTGCAGTAACCATAGGCATAAAAAATTTAATTCCCTTTTAAAAAAAAAAATCTAGTCCTAAAGGTTCTGTAGCTTTGCATACAGTTTGGAATTGTTGAAGCTGAAAGTCTGGAATAAACAAATCTCTGTGTTATGAACTAAACTTGATCAGATAGTAAGGACCATGGTGAATGGCTACACCATTCTGTACCAGAGAACTCTGATGTTGAAAATGAGCCCCATACTGGATACCTGGTGGTAGCATTTGTAGCAGTGTCATGAGCTTTCAGTTCAGGTAGCAGTCACAAAGTCTTGACCACTGTGCAAAGCCCTTAGAATCACAGAATCATAAAATGGTTTAGGTTGGAAGAAACCTCAAAGATCATAGGCAGGGACACAACCCGTTAGAACAGGTTGCTCAAAACCTCATCCGGCCTAGCCTTGAACCCCTCCAGGGAGGGAGCAGCCACAACCTCCCTGGGCAACCTGTGCCAGTGTCTCACCACCCTCACTGCAAAGACCTTCTTCTTAACATCTAGTTTAAATCTCCCCTCTGCCTGTTTAAATCAATTCCTACTCATCTGGTTATTACAAGACTTTGTCAGTAGTCCATCCCCAGCCCTCCTGTAGGCCCCCTTCAGATACTGGAAGCCTACTATAAGGTCTTCTGGAAGCCTTCTCTTCTCCAGGCTGAAGAACCCCAACTGTCATAGCATGTCCTCATAACAGAGCTGCTGCAGCCCTCTGAGCATCTTTGTGGCCTCCTGGACTTGCTCCAACAGTTTGATGTCCCTCTTGTGTTGGAGGTTCCAGAACTGTACACAGTTATGTACACTTGTCCTTGTTCTCTTTCAGCTTGAGGAGTGTGATGGAAGGTGACTTCTGATGGCAGTACAGAAGGGATCTGAGATTGAATGTATGTTCTCTTTAATAATGTTAGGTCCTGTTATTTGGTTTCCATGTAGTTTGCACCAGGAACCAGACACATTTTGTGTAGAATTTAGTACTTAAATATCTATGATGACAAAGCTCCTCTTCTTGATTCTTCAGTGTGATGTGACTCAAATCTATCCTTGATACAGCTCTAAAGGATTTCCTTTTCTGCATGCTGCAGAGTTAAGGTGATGCAAGAAAAATCTTGTGGTAACTGCTCAGTGACTTGTGTAACATGTGGATTTTGTTCCTTTCTTTACTTCCTGTCCTCGTTTCTCATGTCCTTTGAATGCCTTCCAGAGGTCTGCTAACACTGTCAATAAATGACAGATGAGAAATTAAACAAAGGTGGAGTGTTTGTCTGATGGGCATGCCTGAGATTCAAGTTTTAGATCAGTTATCTAATTCCAGAGCTATGTGTCCAGTTCCTGCAGTAATGTTTCAAATTTAAGCTCTAATTCTTTCCACAGATCATTGAAAAAAATGCTGAGCATAGTCGGAGTCGCGTTTTTCGTGAAATAGAGACACTCTACCAGTGTCAGGGTAACAAGTAAGTACAGAGTCTTGTGTTCTGTAGGATTATAGAATGCTTTAGGTTGGAAGGGACCTCAAAGATCATCTAGTTCCAACCCCCTACCATAGACAGAGACACCTCCCACTAGAACAGCTTGCTCAAAGCCTTTTCCAACCTAGCCAGGGAGGGAGCAGCTAGAACCTCCCTGGGCAACCTGTGCCAGTGTCTCACCACCCTCACTGCAAACAACTTCCTCCTAACATCCAGTCTAAATCTCCCCTCTGCCTGTTCAAACCCATTACTCTTCGTCCTGTCATTACAAGACGTTGTCAATAGTCCCTCCCCAGTCTTCCTGTAGGCTCCCTTCAGATACTGGAAGGTTACTCTAAGGTCTCCTGGAAGCCTTCTCTTCTCTAGGCTGCAGAGTCCCAACTCTCTCAGCCTGTCCTCAGAGCAAAGCTGCTGCAGCCCTCTGATCATCTTTGTGGCCTCCTCTGGACTTGCTCCGTCAGTTTGATGTCCTTTCTATGTTGGGAGCTCCAGAACTGCACACAGTGCTCCAGATGGGGTCTGAGGAGAGCAGAGCAAAGGGGCAGAATCCCCTCCCTTGCCCTGCTCCCCACACTACTCTTGCTGCAGCCCAGGACACAGTTGCTGTCTGGGCTGTGCATGCACACTGCAGGCTCATGTTGAGCTTTTCATCACCCCAGACCCCCAGGTTCTTTACCTCAGGGCTGCTCTCCAGCCATTCACAACCCATCCTGGATTTGTGCTTGGGATTGCACTGACTCAGGTGCAGGACCTTACATTCATTTTAAATACCATGATTCTTTTTTTCCTATTTTTTAAAGCCTCTTATGTGGGGCTAGTGTAGGAGCTTTGCAGTAGGTCACCTTGAAACCAATTGAAATTTTGACTTGACCTCATCAAAATAAGAATTTCCCCTTCTCATATCTGAAATTTTGGGGGAATAGTTACAAATTAAAAGTAACATAACTTAAATTAACAACCAGGTCAGTGTAGACTGAATGTGCTTCAGTGATGCATTACTTTTGTCCTAAAGAGGAATTAACATTCGGATACTCCCCAGCAATTTCACCATCAGAAAAAAGCTGACCAGCTGCTCTTGAAAGGGACCGCCTTGCCATTCCTTTCCTTGACATGTGGTTTGTTTTCCTCTTCCTGTCAGCCTCCCTGCTTTTACACTGGAACTTTTAGGTCAGCCAAAAGCCAATGTAGTTTTCATCTGGATGTGTGCTGACTTCATCTAGTCACAGGATGAAGCAACTTTAAAGCTGCTGCTCGTGTCTGAAAGAGGGAGAGGTTACACAGCCAGTCACAGTGTGCTCTGTGATGAGTTTAAGCTGATTCTGAAACTTCCCATCTAGGCAGCTCTGTTAATGTAGGATGCATACAACAGCTGCTGATTATACTATACTTGTGTGCCTTATATCAAGCCTTTTATACAAATTTTTAGTACAGCACTTCAGTTATAAAGACTTGTTTATCAAACTAGTTGTGCTGTGGAGAAGCAGGTTGCATCTTTCTTTGGTGTGTGGTTAAGACCATATGATGACCCAGTACATAACTGATGAAAAATCTCAAGCTCTCATGAGTTGGGTTTTGTGTACTGAATATACAGAAACACTTGAGTTACACATTTGATTATTCTCAAGGCAGTGTGTGGGGGTTTGTGCTGCGAAGGCTGTACACTAGCCAAGCAGGAGTTAGTCTAAAAATGGAAATGAAGGCGCTGGATTTAATGTCATGTTGACAGATGCCTCTCTCCTCTGAGTCTTGTGTGCTCTGCCTCGTGATTTCCAGAGAGAAAGAATGCCAATTTAATTACTTTCCCTTCTTGCCTTAAGCACAAATGCAATGTTCTAAATTATTGAATGCAACCTACTAACAGTTATCTTCCTGTCAACTGAGGAGTAGCAGAACTCTTTCACTGTCCTGCCTGATGCTGGTGTTGGGCCTGTTTTCCCTCACTTAAATGTCATTGTGAGTTGGAAATGTGATTTTAATGCTATAGGCAACCAAAGCAATTTGTTTAATTCAAACTTTTGGTTACTTCTGTCACTTTATAATTATCCACAGTGAAACTCTTGATTGCTCTGTGCCTGTTCTTCTATTTATTCTCTTTTTTTTTTTTTTTTTTTTTCCTAAAGGAACATTTTGGAATTAATAGAATTTTTTGAAGATGACACAAGATACTACCTTGTATTTGAGAAGCTGCGAGGAGGTACCGTGCAGTAACTGCACCTTTGCTCATTGCATCATCTTGGTTGTTTGTCTGTCTTCTAAAATAGTAAATTAAGAACTTATTTTAAATGCTTCAGAATTTTAAGATTTAGCAGTAGAGGAAATAATACACAAAGTATAGTTGTTCTGGAATATTAATGGATCTGGTTATACATTTACAATTCCTTTCTGTGTTTAAGTGATGGAAATATCAGCTCTAAGGTGGGAGCTTTGGAATATAGTTAGCAGCTCACAGTACCTTTTGGGAATCATAGAATGGTTTAGGTTGGAAAGGACCTCAAAGATTATCTAGTTCCAACCCCCTGCTATAGGCAAGGATACCTCCCACTAGAGCAGGTCTCTCAAGGCCTCATCCACCATAGCCTTGAACACCTCCAGGGAGGGAGCAGCCACAACCTCCCTGGGAAACCTGTGCCAGTGTCTCACCACAGGGGAAACACAGTATATCAGGTATTATGCATGATCTTAGTGTACCATCTGTATACTCTGGTATCATTTTCCCTTGATGTAGGGTTGACTTCATATCCTGAAATTCATGGAACACTGTTGTGACAAACAGGTTGCTTCTGCCTCAGGTGGCTGTAGTTGTGAAGCAGTCTGCTAATGGCTGAGGGCCCACTGAGTGTTTGTGTGGTCACTGGGCTCCAACATTTAACACTCAGCTTGGGTATGAGAAGGCTACATCAAGCACTTTGGGGACTTTCTCACCTTTGAGCATAATTGCAATATCCATTAATTGTGTGGCCAGGTAAAACCATGAGCTAAGTGTTCCACCTTCAAAGAAAAACAGTTTTTGAGGGAGTTTGCTTCTGTCCATAAGGCATGATCTATTGTCACTGGCTAAAGTGGCTTTCAGTACCAAACCATATGTGCAAGAAATTAAAATTCATCAGTATATATGCAGAATTTTTTTAAAAAGTGAAGAATGTGGTTGGTTTGCTTTAGTTTTCTTTAATAAAAGCTTTTGTTTACCTTCCCTTAAAATTACTGCTTCACTTCATTGTGGTTTTCTCTAATGTTACTCCTCTAAATGCACAGCTTCTCTGGCAAGTTAGTTACATCAAGGTTTGATGGGGATGAATCTCCATCTATTTTCCCATCCCCACATTATTCCGTTAGTTAACCCTCTTTGTGAGACTGTGGTTGTCATTGCACCTGCATGGCTGCTGGGAGGGGAATGCTGTACTTTCTTCTTCTCTTAGCTACTGTTTTTACAGTGGTCCACTAGTCTGCTGAGTCTAGTTTTCCCTGAAAAAGTCCCCATTTCAAGTGTTTAAGTATATGGATTTGAAGAAGTAATAAGAATGTTAGGAGGAAGTTCTTTACAGTGAGGGTGGTGAGGCACTGGAACAGGTTGCCCTGGGAGGTTGTGGCTGCTCCCTCCCTGGAGGTGTTCAAGGCCAGGTTGGATGAGGCCTTGAGTGACCTGTCCTAGTGGGAGGTGTCCCTGCCTATGGCAGGGGATTGGAAATGGATGATCTCTGAGGTCCCTTCCAACCTTACCATTCTATGATTCTTTGAATTGGGAGTCACACCAGTTTCTGGTGCACTAGAGTTTCTGATGTAAGCAGTGTGGCTGGCAAGAACAAGCACTTCAATATTCAGTGCAAGCCTTTAGCACAGTTCCCAAAGGCTGATGTTACCTAAAAGGTTGAGACATAACTTGGGCTTCCCACTTTCACCTTTGCCCTGCTGTAGCTGTGGTAACTGAAGGAGCTCTTCTCCCATTTTAGCTGTGCAGTTAATCATGATATGCAAGTGCTGTTAAATATCCTTGCCTGACAGCATTTTATAATCAACACCATTAAAATCCAGTTTACTGTACCAAACTTGTATGATTCAAGTCCTTTCCACCCTGTTTTGTTGTTTGTTTTTTCTCAAATGCATTTTGGAAGGTGCTATATGATACTTTTTGTGATGAATACTGACAAAGTGGTTGCAGCTGTGCCCTGCTGCCTTTCAGTTCCTTCTATGTAGGCTGAATATATGAAGTCTGTAGGGTGTGTTTTCATTGATATAATTCTTATCTGAGAGAGTTGGGAATATCAACTCTATTCAGAAGGGTAATCTGAAATAAACCTGCTGAGTGAAATGAGCACTTAAGGTGACTCAGTATTGTTTCCTCCAAAGTCTGGAGTCTTTTCCACAGGAGTGGAAATATTCAAGAACTGTTATTACTTTGAAAAGCTCTAAAGACCAACTAAGCCAGGAAGTCTTTGAACACTGTACCCTTAAACTGTAGCAAGTTAAAGTGGTGTTTTCAGCAAGGGAAACCCATATTTGAAATCTGATAATCTGAAGTGGCCTTTCTCTACCCATCTGACACAGCATATCTATGCACATCTGAAGAGGTTTTTTTTTTTCTTCTTGATTGCTTCCTGTCTCCTTTCTTGAATCCTTGCTGTGGAGGACTGGCAGCAGTACTGATGATATAAAAACAGGAATTAGTGCAGTAGAGAATGGGAGCATTTAGAATTGAAGAACTAAAATCAAACTACCTGAGATGTAAAGTTTACTGTATTGGGGTAAATAAGAAATGGCAGCTTCTTTAATTTCTCTGCCTGATTGCTTTTGTAAATACACTTCTCTGAGTAAGAAAATGGATGACAGTAGTAGGCTTGGATCTTCATGGGCTAAGTTTAATTGTTGGGTTCTTTAAAGACATTTTTAGTCTTTTGAGAAGGTTGTTGCAATTCACCTTAAAGATAAGGAATCAAACCTCCCTTTATCCTTTGTTAAAGGGATATCAGTGAAGCTCTACCTGCAAGCTACCAGTCCTTCAGTGTGTTCATATTTGAAAGGTCTTCTGTTGGATTTCATGTCCCTGGGAATATTTTGCTTCAAGTCAGGGTATGAGTCTTACCTTGATGCCAGTGGGGATTTTAGTGCACATTTAAAGATACAATATCTTTTTGTTTTGATGGTGTCAGGACAAAACACACATACTTTCAGTGCAGCTTTCCAACTGTCACTTTACACAGTGAGGAGAGTTAATCTGAGTATGGCCACCTGGGGGAAGGTGAGTTTTGCTGTGTACATCCTTAGCTGATGTTTCAGTCTTAAAAGTAATATTAGCAAGTCTTTGCTGTTCTGTGTGTGGAAAATAGCCAAGTCATATGCTAGGTCAGTAAAAACTGATTGCCTCCTGTGCTGGGCTTAAAACTAGAAGGCTGCAGTGTTTGAAAATTTTATTCTAGCATGCTTAAGTGTGGAAGCTGCTCAATTCTATTACTTCTTCTTACTCATTATCCTTTTTTGGTCTGTGGAAGCTGCCTACTGTGAAAGGCTGTTGAAATAGGAGAAATGAAGTTAGAGATTCGTGATACTTGGTACTAGTTCATCATTATTTTCTGAGACTCTTCATATAAAACCACAAGACTGTGAGACTTCAGTTTCTGCCATGCAAGCTATATTGGGACAGTGTTAGTTGCAAATAACATTTATAAATTACTTCTTGCCCTGTGCACACTGAGGTCAGTTCTCACTTTGCAGTTTTCTCTTTATGAATGCCTGTTCTCAGCTCAGCCAGCATTGTTAGTAAAGTTTTCCCTTTCACCTGTTACTCTATCAGGTTCAATCCTGGCCCATATACAAAGGCAGAAGCACTTCAATGAAAGAGAAGCTAGCAAAGTGGTGAGAGATATTGCCTCTGCTCTGGATTTTCTTCATACAAAAGGTAAGAGAAGGCTGTCTCCATCTTCACTAGTTGATACTGTACAGCTGGGTCATGGGGCACATTTCATCTGTAAGTAGTCAGCTTTTGCTAGCATTTCTGTTTACAGCAGTGACTTATGGTGCTTTCTTCTAATATTTTCATAATGTGGTAGTTTAATTGGCTGTGTCAAGATGGTTTAGCTTTTTGAAGAAACTTTGCATCCAGGCAAAATGAACATTAGAGTTGAATGTGTATGATGGCTTAGGTAAAACGTTACTGAGAAGGAAGCCAGTATTCCTCTTAATTTCCTCCTCTTTCAGACATGAAGAAATGCTTTCCTGTAGACACCCAGAATTTCTGCCTCTTTGTAGTGGCTTTTGGTCTTCCTATTTAGACTCCCACTGTTGGGTTGGGAGACCTACAGGTGAACCACAGGCTTTGTTTGAAGGTGTCCTCATTTCATCTGGGGTTTGCTCAGATTTAAAAGCAGCTTTGCTTGTAGAGGGTTCTTTTGTGTTAAAATGGGAGTGCTTTTTCTGCTTGGGTGTACTTTTATTTCATTTCAAAGTGTCTGTGCCATCACAGGGTATATGTTGAATGTGATGATGTCCTTAAAACCTCTCCTGTGTCATGACTACATGGTCTTGCATAGATCAGAAAACTGGTGTTAATGTTACAGTATCTGAATAGAATGCATGAAATTGAAGGCTATGTTTATTGGTTATTTAATTAGATATCTTTTCTTTCCATTTATTTTGCTATTCTGATAAGCTAGGTAGATCTCATCACACCTGTTGTCTAAGTTATTGAACTGGCACCACTATTAAATAAATGTTTAAATGTAGGCTTTACTTATAAGTCACAGGACTGCTAATATATTTGAGCTGGAATCACAGCATTGTTACCTTGATGGGTTGAACTCATTAAAAAGAAAAGGGTAGCAGTGCATGAGGAATAGTGGTAAACATGAAGGGTATGGATCTTGACAGATACTATGATTATGTTGTGAAAAATTAATTTGAATGTGGAAACAATCTTAGTTTAGAAGATTTTGTTAATTTTTGTGGTTTGTCTATTCAATATCTCAACTTTAAACTTGGAGATAATGTGTTCTTTGAATACTTGTGTTCAGAAGATTTTGACTTTGAGACAAATAAGGAATGGGAATCTTAAGCTCAACACATGAAATACTTATTTGATGTGTTAGGGCTATAGTAGGTTGCTTAACTGCTGAAAATCTAGGAAGTTTACCATGGACACAGTTAATACATTTCTGTAGTTCTCTGTTTTGATTCCCCTTTCCTTAAACAAGAGGGGAGTGATTCATTAAAATGGCTTTAGAGCAGCAACCCACTTTGGTTTTTGTTGGTACAGTTTGGACATGGCTTGCAGAATAAGCTCCAGCATCCCCTTTCATTTTATTGTTCTCTTTATGGTTCTTCTATGTGACATTAAAATAATTAGTAAGGAGCATACAGAACACTAAACAGGAAATTAAAGCAGCTTTATTGCACAGCTTAATGGTGAAGTGCTACAGCTAGATGCTTAAGAATAATAAAATTGAATGAGGACAACCAATTCTTCTGCCAGTCATTTAAAACTCAGCTGGATGATAATACTGCCTTACACCCACTTGGAATATGTGTGCTTTATTGCTAATAATCCACTGGAGGAGTGTTTAAAGGCAGTTGCTTTCTCTGTGCTGTGTGCAACTGCAAAAGAAAATGTTATGTAATCAGACATTTGAATTCAAACAGTGATACAAAACACCATTGGGTTTCACATTGCGAGCCAAGCTAACTGTTGGGACTGTCAGCCTCGCTGTAAATGTCAGTGTGGGTCATCTTGATGGATTCATTATGCTGTCTGTCATGCATAAGCAATGAGAACTCCATCATTACAAAAGCTCTGATTCCTTTGAATCAGTGCTATCCTATACTGATAATGTTATATTTTAAATCATGCCTTGTGGAGTGTGCTGAAGAGAAGAGATTAGAACTCACTGACCTAGAATTCGGTGAGATATTTTCTTTCCCGTGCTTTGAAGTAGTATCAAGTGTGCTTGGAATGCAACTCTTCAAGCAAGGTTAGAGTGCAGTTAAATTGCAGCCAAGTTGCTCATTTGATTGGATTTTTTTTTTCTCATTTTCTAGTTTCCCATTACATTTGATTATATTAACTGGAGAGCTTCCAGAAATTAGTGTTTAGACATTTGAAGAGCTGTTTTGATAATGCAGAACCACCTTTGCATGTAAATTGCATGGATAGGTAACTGCTTCCCTGTTGGATTTGCTATTTCAATAGCAGTTGAATGAAGAGGCCCTTTGGTGGTGGTTCTTTAACTTTGCTTCTGCATCTTCAACCAAGCTCTTTAATTTTTCTTCTGCTTCAGCAATGAGTATTCATCTCACCACAAAAGGGATGCTAGTTTCTTTGGTAACTTGGGAGCTTCGGGGAGGGACAGTACCTTGAGTATTGCCTGTGCTGGAAGGAGTTCAGCAAGCCACTACCTGATCCATCTGGAAAGGAGTTTACTGTAGAAGCCACAAAAATCTTTTGACTAAATTATGTGCACATGTAAACTTTTCTATAGGTTAATCATGTTAATGAACTCTGTTTAATTAGCATAATTAATTTGGGCTAAGGCAAAAAGTTGCAGTGTTAGCAGGTTCTTATTTGCTTGACTGACTCTCACATTTTTAAGGATGATAAAGGTGTAGCAGGATGCAGCAGTGACTCTTAATTGCAAAGTGTATTTGTTATTTGCAGTATCTTAAGGGGGGTTACCTAATCAAACTCAGGCCTAGAATATTTCCCAGGTTACCTGCTGATGAAGAGAAATAGTGAGGACAGTATCTTCTCTAACAAACACTGTATTCTTGTTTAGGCATTGCTCACAGGGACCTGAAGCCTGAAAACATCCTATGTGAATCTCCAGAAAAGGTGCTGCTCTAGACCCTTAACCTTCTGAAGCATATTTTTAAACTTGGTTTCTGAAAACAGCTCTCATGTTCTTTCTCTACTCTTCTTGAAAATTTATCATAGAATGCTTTGAGTGAACTCCTTAGTTAACAGAACTGAGACCTGAAAAAAGGCTAAATTCTTCTTTGAGCTGTAAAACTTTGAGCATCTGGCTAAGAGATAAAAAAGCCATCAGTTCTTAGAGTGCATGGCAATTATGACTTAGCACCTCCTCTATTCTGAGGANAGTAAAGGGGGAGAATGCCCTCCCTTGCCCTGCTCGCCACGCTGCTCTTGCTGCAGCCCAGGACACAGTTAGCTGTCTGGTGTAGTTTCCAAACTGCTCCAACATGTGCTGGCACTTTCCAGCCAAATAATGTGATAGATGCTGCCTGCATGAGAGCAACTGGGGCAGATGAGCTAAATGCAAGGAGTGGATCGTAGGTCTAAGAGTGAGGATTTCACTAGTCCTGCTGCCAGAACAACTTGTGGGGTTTTCACATGGTGTTGTATTCATGTATGTATTGCATTGATTCCAGTCTTCTGGACCTCTTGCTGTTTTGCCCTTGTTTTAGATATCACCAGTGAAAATATGTGACTTTGATCTTGGCAGTGGAGTGAAGTTGAACAGTGCTTGTACCCCAATAACTACTCCTGAATTAACAACACCGGTAAGAGACCTACTGTGGCTTCATGCTGCTTCTCCTCTACTATAAAACATTTTTTCTATCTCCATAGGGCTTACTGTCTGTTACAGAAATCACCTCCTACAATATACTTGTTTACTGCCTGATAATTTACATATTTCAATTCTTAACTATTAGTTAATGTTTTGACTCTGTAGAAAGGATTGTAGATTTCTATGGAACAGTTTATGATTCTGCTGAAGAACTGTAGGCCTTTTGTTAAGTCTCTATAGTCCTTAGACCTGAAATATGGTAATTTCTTTTTTCCTGGGCAGCATGCTCACAAAATGTTTCAAATCCCTTGACAATTTCTTTGACTTGAGCAATGCAGCAGCTCTCATTTGGCTTAACAAAATGAGACCCGCAGTGAAACTTCAGTGATTCCTGATGCCTGATTCTGCTTGTAGACCAAGCTGCCTACTGTAAAGAAAGAATTGTAAACCTGAGTCTTGTTTTGGTTTGAGCCCTGCTTTGAAAACTTACCTGAATCCTGTTTGCTAGTGTGGGTCTGCAGAATATATGGCACCCGAAGTGGTTGAAGTCTTTACGGAAGAGGCCACGTTCTATGACAAGCGCTGTGATCTTTGGAGCCTGGGGGTGATTCTCTACATCATGCTCAGTGGTTATCCCCCTTTTGTGGGCAACTGTGGCACAGACTGTGGCTGGGACAGAGGAGAAGTCTGCAGAATTTGCCAGGTGAGAATGTGCATGCCCTGGGCATATGTGGGAGAGTAGTTTGCCCTGTGGACTTAGGGTGAGAGACTTGCCATAATGCCAGCAGTGAAGGGCTGTCTGTAACCCAAGCAGCCACCTGGGAGGATAAGCTGTCACTGAGCAATGAGAGTGATAATACAAAGTTAATAGATGATATCTGTTGGTTGGGCAGCAGCCTCTTTCTCCTCCCAGTTTGAGATCTCAGAACTTCTCCTTTCCTTCTCTCCTACCCCACAATCCTCCTGTATTTTGTAATTCTCCATCTGATTTATAGTAGTTTCCGCAATTCCTCAGATAATAGTTAAGCCCCAGAAGAATCTCTATGCAGGACCTGAATTTGTTCTTTCTACACACTGAGTGCATTGGCTGCACTGTTATGGTGGGGTGGGGGAAGGTGTTTACAGCAGATAGTGTATCATGTCCCTTTTGGGATGTGCTGAAGCACTCTGTGGAGCTGTTTGTCACTTTGCACTGACTCCATAAGGAGACCGGATGGTTTCACTTGTCACCCACCACATCAGCCGAGTTAGAAGAATCCCACCAGAGAAGCTGCAGTCTAGTTGCCATTTAAATTTTTTTTTTTCTTTACTAGAACAAGCTTTTTGAGAGCATTCAGAAAGGCAAATACGAGTTTCCTGACAAGGACTGGTCACATATATCCTCAGAGGCCAAAGATCTCATCTCAAAGTTGCTGGTTCGTGATGCCAAAGAACGACTTAGTGCTGCTCAAGTTTTGCAGCATGCATGGGTTCAAGGAGTATGTATGCCCCTCTATATACTTTTGTTTTTTTTCAAAGGACTAGGCTTCTTCCAAAGTGACAAACAAGCTGTTCCCTGTCTCTGAGCTTGTAATAGGGTTATTGTGTGTTTCAGTACTTGCACCTTGATTAATCAAGTGTAACGCAGTGGCTTTATTCCTTCTTGAGCTCTGTGGTAAATATTTAGATGGATTTGTCAAGCTTTCAGTGGTTTGGTTTGTGTGTTTTGGTTTTTTTTCAGTGATTGTTCTGTGTATTTAAAATGGCTTTCTCGTGAACACCAAGCACAGCAGTACACAAATTGCTATGTTACTCATGAATACAGTAGTGCAGAATGCTAATAGATACTGTTTTAAAAGAACAGCAGCTTTAGTTCACTGTTCAGGAAAGAAGGGATAGACCCTCTGGAGAGCTTCCAAAGCTTTAGTCTTATACCTGCAAACAGTGGTGTCCTCTTGTGAGGGGAGACAAATTATGAAATGTAAATTTATAAACCAACAGTGACTTGTTAATCTACAGTGAAGCAGTTTCTGTGCCACATCTGTTAGTTGTAAAAAATCTGGGGAAGTTGCCCAGATATTGTCTCTTGGGAAAGCTTGGTTCCCAGCTGCTGATACATAGCTAACTTTCCTTAACTGCTTCTTCTAGCATGCTCCTGAAAGGGGATTACCTACTCCTCAAGTTCTTCAGAGGTAATTTTTTTTTTCCTTAAACAACTGTGAACTTGACCAAGAATTGTTACTGAAAGAATGGGGAGAGGTGGGGGGTGAGATTTCTGGTTGAGAGTGGAGCTTCATAAATATGCAATGCTGGGTTTTTTTCAGAACATCAGAAGTACTAAAGCTCTGATTTTTCTGTATTATCTAACCTTGGTTGGTTGTGGGAAAGACATTGGAGAAGATTCCTGTGGTGCAGTGCTAATCTTGGACAGGAAATAATGATAGTTTCAACAGTTTGCTGCCCAGGAGGTTTTAAAAGGCATAGAGATGTGTTATCCAAAAAGACTATTTTCTGATGGTTGAATAATCATCATACACATGGATCTGACTTCCATTGTAGCTGGTGGTAATCACAGTATCAAGTTAAATGTGAACAGGGCAAGCATTGCTTAAAGTGATTTGATGGCAGATTCTGTATGCCAAAGAGCCTGAGTCACACATCTTTTTCTATTTGTGTCTCTGCCACTGGTGATTCCAGGTAGTTCTTCCCATCAGAAATGCAGGTACAGTGGGACTGCAGTGGGACTGCAGTTCTCTAAAGGAAGACAATAGTACTGGCTCATATGCCTGTCCTTTTATAATGTGGAGAAGTTAAGCATGGGATCTTGGATGAGTTTCTGGATTTACATAGTCATAGAATGTTAGAGATTGGAAGAGACCTCTACAGATTTAGTCCAAGTCCCCTGTCAAAGCAGGATCACCTTGGGCAGGCCATAGAGCCACCCTTCTAGGCAGGTTTTGAAAGCCTTCCGGCAAGGAAACACCACACCCTCTCTAGACAGCCTGTTCCAGTGCTCCATCACCCTCACAGTGAAGAAGTGTATCCTCGTGTTGAGGTGGAACTTTCTGTGTTCCAATTTATACATCAGAAGTTTACAGAATCACACAATGTCAGGGGCTGGAAGGGATCTCAAAAGCTCATCCANGATCTGACTTCCATTGTAGCTGGTGGTAATCACAGTATCAAGTTAAATGTGAACAGGGCAAGCATTGCTTAAAGTGATTTGATGGCAGATTCTGTATGCCAAAGAGCCTGAGTCACACATCTTTTTCTATTTGTGTCTCTGCCACTGGTGATTCCAGGTAGTTCTTCCCATCAGAAATGCAGGTACAGTGGGACTGCAGTGGGACTGCAGTTCTCTAAAGGAAGACAATAGTACTGGCTCATATGCCTGTCCTTTTATAATGTGGAGAAGTTAAGCATGGGATCTTGGATGAGTTTCTGGATTTACATAGTCATAGAATGTTAGAGATTGGAAGAGACCTCTACAGATTTAGTCCAAGTCCCCTGTCAAAGCAGGATCACCTTGGGCAGGCCATAGAGGAACACTTCTAGGCAGGTTTTGAAAGTCTTCAGGCAAGGAAACACCACAACCTCTCTAGACAGCCTGTTCCAGTGCTCCATCACCCTCACAGTGAAGAAGTGTATCCTCGTGTTGAGGTGGAACTTTCTGTGTTCCAATTTATACATCAGAAGTTTACAGAATCACACAATGTCAGGGGCTGGAAGGGATCTCAAAAGCTCATCCAGTCCAACCCCCCTGCCAGAGCAGGATCATCTAGACCAGATCACACAGGAATGCATCTAGGTGGGTTTTGGATATCTCCAGAGAGGGAGACTCCACAACCCTCCTGGACAGGCTGTTCCAGTGTTCTGTCACCCTCACAGTGAAAAAGTTTAAAACTTCCTTGTTCTTGGCAGAACAAGGGCTAGAACTGTGGCTGTTTCCAGAATCCCAGAGTGTTTTCATTGCCAGTCCTGGCAGTGAGGAGAGATGCAAATAGTAACTGGTCGCTTTACCTGCTGTGTCAGTGTTTTGATAGAAGAAAAACTGACTGGGAATAGATACTGTGCAGTGAGGTTAACCAGTTGAAGTGTGTGTGTGTGTGTTGTAACTGCTTTGTCCTTTTCCCCTGAAAGGAACAGCAGCACCAAAGACCTGACACTCTTTGCTGCTGAGGCTATAGCCCTCAACCGCCAGTTGTCTCAGCACGAGAACGAGCTCAGCGCAGAGCAGGAGAGCATTGCCCATGCTGTGTGCTCCATGAAGCTTTCTCCTCCGTCCAAGTCCCGCCTTGCCAAGCGCAGAGCCATGACTCAAGCCACCAAAACCAGTGACTTCCAGCCAGTTCCCCACAAAGCCTTCTAAACTTCCTTCTTGCTGCAAATTGGCAAGATCAGTACTGTGTTCCTGTTTGGATTTGCAGCGCTGGTAAAAGCTTCTTTGCTCCTGACACTTCAATTAGAAGCTTGCTCTTGTGATGTGACTTGCAAATTTAAGGGGATGGCTTTTTATGGGAATGGGTTTTTTTTTTTTGCCTGTCAGATTTGGTGCATTAAGATAATCTGTCTGAGCTTTTTAAACTGGAGAAGATGGGTTTGCTGCTGTATTATCTGAGGCGATAAATCACTAAGCTCTCCTTATTCTTAGACGAGCATGCTTTAAAATGCATACTTGAAAACATTGGCAAAAGCCACTTTCTTGCTTTGTCTAGCAGAGCATCAAGTCTCTCCCTGTCTGTGGCTTCTCTCCTTCATGGCACATCTTGCATGGTGCTGCTGTTACTGTCAGCAGCAGGGACTGTTTTCAACCAACAGCAACCTTCTGTCTTACAGTAGACTCAGGAAATCGAGATCCACCCAGTCATCTTCATCTTCATTACCTTCATCGGGCTTAAATTGTGTGAGGGTGATGATGTAAAGGTGCAGGGATTGTTCAGGCTTGTAGGGATGAGAAGGGACCAGGTTGGTTGTTTTTAACCTGTTGATAGTTTGTGTGTCAGTGTGTGAATATTATTTCTTTAACTGACATCTTTTTGTTCTTAACTAAAATCTGCTCCATATAATTTTTTTTTAATTAAAAAAAAAGTTTTTTGTTTTTTTTTTTAAACTCTGTCCAGTATGTCCCTTTCTCTGACAGTTACATGCTTAAGTCTCATAACCACAGTATTAACCAGACTGTTAACCAGATACTAAACAAACTGTTATATTTTCTCTTCTGTTACAATGCTATCCTCAGTTATACCTTCCTTTCTGCAAACCTGTATTTTTCCAGGTCTCTTTGTTGTGTTACCTGGAGTTCTTAATGTGAATGGACAGGCTTCAGTGAGTTTTGACATGTGGATAATTTAGGATTATCAGATGCAGAGCTACATCTGTACAAAAATGGTGCTGCAGCTGCTGTATTCTGCCTCTGGCAGTGATCTTGGGCTAGGTGTCTAGACTTTTACTTCCAGTACTTTGGTGCACCAGGGGTCAGGAGTAACTTGTAAGGACAAGCTGAAGATTGAGTGACCAAGGGGAGATGTCCGTGGAGAAGGACATGGATATTGAGCACTTTCTGAAATGTAAGCTGTGAAAATTGGGCCACTAAGGTGCCCACGGTGATGCACCTTAAACTTGCCATCCATTTCTGAAACCCTTTGCCAGGGCATTGTGTGCAGGGTCCAGGAGACCCTCAAGCACCAGCATAAATCCTTCCTAAGCTGAATGAAAAAGAATTAAGTAGGAGATGGAACAGACAGGAGATGGAGGTTGAAGGGTCAAAGCTGAATGTCTTTGCATGGCCTATTCAGAGTGGTCTTACATTTACCTTTCAGCAGTGTGCATACAGCTATTTTTATACAAGTCTGTATTTTGTGACTAATTAAAGTTGTTATTTAAAAGATTTTTTAATACAGTGTGCCAGTAGACAAATCTGAAATGTATGTTACTTGGTTATTAAAATGCTTTAAGTCATGGATTTAACACATTTGGCAGTACTGTGGTGTGGTTTTTTTTTTTCCCTCTTGCCTATTCTCTCTTCTATGTGATGTTGGATTTCACATGGTTTAAATCTCTGAAGTCTAAGCATACCTCTCCTGTTGCTCTATCAATCTCTGGAGGCTCCTGTGATTTCATCTTTCTTGAGGTAAAATGAAGATATGACTGAACAGAGGAGGCTAGAAGGGATCATATGATCCTTTTGACCTTTATATGAGATCATGTAACTGAGGGCCAGTGAGTTCAGGACCACCTCTGCATTGTTGCACTTGATGTTCTTCCCTTTGATTTGTGCAAAAAAGGTGAAATCCTGAAGGTTGGCCAGGAGTGATGGTATGATGCAAAATACTCCTCTTGGATGGAACCCTGAGGCCTTTCCAGAGTTGAGAAGTCTAAGCAGCAGCATTAACGTGGAAGTGTGAAAAGGAAGCACGAATGGTACTGCTTACACAGAGATGATGGGGTCTGGTAGATCTGCTCAAGCACTGGTAAGTAGCCCTTTGCAGACTCTGCTCAATGCCTGCTGCCTTTCTCTGGTGATAGTGAGGTAGTGGAGCAAAGACCAAAGCTACTTTTCCTGTGTTCTTGGGTCTGGACAGTCAGTACTTTCCTTTCTCTCTTCAAAACCCACCATGGAAAGTGAGTCCAACACATATCTTCCATGCAATGAGGAAGAAGCTGGTCTGCTTGCCAGATTTGTGTTCCCTTTACAAGACAGCTTGGGAATAAAGAGTGAAAATGCCCAAAGAAAACCTTTAGTTTAGGGATATTCATGCCATTACCTTCAGCTAGTGGAATTGCAACTCTAGGTGAGCAAGTACTTGAGGCTCAGAGCCCTCTGCTTGAGAGGAGAATGCTCCAGCTGTTGGTTATATGCAGTACAGAGGATTTTAAACACTGGCATGTGAAACATTGGAAGCACCCCTCAAAACATCCACTAAGTGGTTAAACTGCTTGACAGTTATGACAAGCCTTTCAGCTGATGGCTCAAGGCCCCATCTGGCTCTTGTGATGCTCTCAGCTGCCTGGTGATGTTGCCAACAGCCGCCTCCACGTGTGACCTGTGTTAGACCATCCTTACTCCCTACTGGTACATACTTGTAGCCTCATCTGTTCAGGCCTTGAAGCTATGATGTCAGGCTCTTCACTGAAGAGCTAGTATCTGGGCAGGCTTTGCCTTCTGCAAGGCAGTGACCTGACAGGAAGGCAAGCAGCAGGTAGTGGTAGATGCCAGAGCTGCTTAATGCTGGGAGCTAAGAGCATCTCCTCAAGCAGGGAAGGCATTGATTAATGCCTGATGTTTTGCTCTGAGGTGTAGTCTAGTTTTGATTGCCTCTTGCAGAGTAATTTTTTTTTTAGTTTGCCTGAAGGTCTGTGGCTTAGAGTTTATAATGGAGGTTGGGAGGGGAAGGTGGTTTTGCCAGAGGGGTGGGATGCAGCATTCAGCAGTGCTCTGTGAGGCTTGTGCTTGGCACAATCAGATCAGTCCTGCGGCAAACACGTTGGTGTTTGCTTCCTTTGCCGGTGAAGTTTGAACAGAGCAGAGATCTCAAAGCAGGTGTCAGGCCCTTTTTATTTGTACTTGCCTTTCTTTCAGAGGAAATCTGCCATACTCACATCAAATGGTTTTGTTTGAACTGTGCTTTAAAACCATCTGCTTCTCTTGCCTGGGAAGAAGGTGGGAGGAGAGGTTAACGGAGCACAGGAGACCTTGCAGCAGTGGTACAAGAGCAGTGCTTCAGTGATACATGTCTTGGATCTTTCTTTGCCTCAAAATGTGAAATCACATTCAGCTAATAGTCCAACAGTCTCTCACCACAGGTGCCTTTCCTCCTGATCTTTATCTTTCAGTGAGTTCAGCTCTCTTTGTATGTATTTGTAGTGTCATAGTTTGGGTTGGAAGAGCCTTTTAAAGATTATCTTGTTTTGACGCCCATGCCATGGAGGGTTTTGTCCCCAGAAACCTAATTTGGTAGGACTTCATGATGCTTTTTTCATGTCAGTGGGGAAGAGGCACTTGTTTTTGAGTGGGAGGTTGCTACATCCAGAGACTCTGATCTGTGTTTTTGAAGTAGTACTTGGCTTTTTGTTGCCTGGATGTCTCTTGTTCAGGCAGCCTGTAGAGCATGACTCTGTTGTGGAATCTCACTGGCTTGCTGTTGGAAAGGGCTGCAACTGTGTGNAAGGCCAGATTGGATGAGGCCTTGAGTGACCTGTAGTAGTGAGAGGTGTCCCTGCCTATGGCAGGGGGTTGGAACTAGATGATGCTTGAGGTCCCTTCCAACCTTACCTTTCTATGGTTCTATAAATATCACTAGTGTCAAAGGACTACCTTTCTGTCCCCTTAGGAGCCAGTGGCATAGGATGCTCTGTAGGATAGAATCAATCATAGAATGGTAGGGTTGGAAGGGACCTCAAGGATCATCTAGTTCCAACTCCTTGCAGACTGTTCTGTGCAGTATTTCACAAAGCACATTCAGCCCTGTGCTTACCAGAGTGGTTTCTGCATTGTTGGCTGCATAAAAGGAAGCTCCTGTTTTTCATGGTGTGGCATTTTCTTTGCTCTCTCTTCCTTCCCCATGTGTTAGAGGTTTTTTATCAGGGGTGGAAAGATGCTGGTTTGTTGTTGAGGGCTGTGGGTGCGCTGGCTTTCAAGGTAGAGAGCAGCTTGGTTAATTCTAAAAAATAATAATTTTCTTTGGGCCACTCCAGTGGCAGCAACAGGCTTCAAATTTGGCTTCCATGGAAACACACTGCCATGGTAACTGAAAAGCCTGACAATCCTGAAGAAATATTTGCTTGTACCCTTTCCTTCCTTCCTTTTTGTTCTGTTTCCCATGCAATGTGCACGTTTGGTTACCCCTGTCAGATTCAAATGGTCTATCTGAAATGCTCCCAGCACATAAATGTACTTCTCTGGGAAGAAAACAATAAAAGCTATAAAAGTGGTGGTGGCATTTCACTGGCATTGTTAGCAAAACAAACAAAGAAAAGGCTGGAGGGGGATGTCACTGAACCACAAATTCCTTTCAAATTGGGGGGGGGAATCAAAACACACACAAAACCCAAACAAAACAAAAAAACCAAAACTCCCCAACCAAAGTAAAAGAAATGTGTTAGATTATTTTGCAAGGTCTGGCTAACTTGGGGACTCAGACCCTGCACAGTTCATATGTGATACTGAGGATGGTGAGAATGGACTCCCCTAATGGAAGCCAGTGTTTTGCTGGCTCCCATCCAGCCAATTTGATGCCAGATTTTCTGTCACTGCCTGTCACAGCTACTTTCACAACAAGATTGGTTAGCAAAGTCTTGACAGAGTGATGAGCAGCCCCAGTTCAACAACTTTGTTCTGATTCAGTATGGAGCGAGTGGCAAGGAAGAATTGGAGCCTACTGAAATATTTTAACTGAGAAGCAGAGGAAGGGCAAGATTTCTGCTTGGCAGAGGGTGAAGGGAGCTTTTAGTCTGATGCTTTGGTTTATGCTTTCTGCTGATTCAGTACAAAGCTCATGACCTAACCTGGCACCACATCCAATCAAAATCCTATGGGCAGTTATTAGGCAACACTATGTATATGTGTGGGTGTGAATTTTACTACTTCCAAGTTGCTTTGAGAATTGTGATGCATGCACCCAGCTCCAGGGAAAGCAAAGTTGCCTCCTTTTTGTGTTTTTGCTCCATATCTTTTGTTCCCTGGTTTTACCTTATTCTTCCTCCAGATAAATTGGCAGAGGGAAGATTTAGACTAGATGTTAGGAGGAAGTTCTTTTCAGTGAGGGTGGTGAGGCACTGGCACAGGTTGCCCAGGGAGGTTGTGGCTGCTCCCTCCCTGGAGGTGTTCAAGGCCAGGTTGGAAGAGGCCTTGAGTGACCTGTTCTAGTGGGAGGTGTCCCTGCCTATGGCAGGGGGTTGGAACGAGATGATCCTTGAGGTCTCCTTCCAACCCTACTATTCTATGATTCTGTGTTCTCCTTGCTTAGCCAGAGGTGTTCCTGTAAGACTGCTGTGGCCACTACAGACCACCGTGGAATCAAACTGAGAAACAGCTTCTGGAGCTATGTGTGGGAGGAAAGCAGACACAAACTGTGACATGGATTGGTGAACTAGAAATGTGAAGAAGGGTCAAGAACTACACTCTTCTGTTAGAGAGCTAGGTTATAAGAATAGAATCATAGAATCATAGAATCAGTCAGGGTTGGAAGGGATTACAAGGATCTCAGGGTGTCAGGGGTGGAAGGGACCCGAAGAGATCAAGTCCAACCCTGCTACCAGAGCAGGCCCATACAATCTAGCTCAGGTCACACAGGAACACATACAGACAGGCCTTGAAAGTCTCCACAGAAGGAGACTCCATAACCTCTCTGGAGAGCCTGTTCCAGTGCTCTGTGACCCTTACAGGAAAGAAGTTCCCCCTTGTGTTGAGGTGGAACCTCCTGTGCTGCAGTTTACATCCATTGCTCCTTGTCCTTTCCTCTCCAGACTGAACAGCCCCAATTCCCTCAATCTCTCCTTATAGCAGAGGTACTTCAGCCCTCTGATCATCCTCGTGGCCCTTCTCTGGACACCTTCCAGCACATCCATAGCCCTCTTGTAATGGTGACTCCAGAACCGGACACAGAACTGGACTCCAGAAGGGATCTCACCAGTGTGGAGTAGAGAGGGAGGATCACTTCCCTTGCCCTGCTGCCCACACTTCTCTTGCTGCAGCCCAGGCTCTGGTTGGGTCTTTGGGCTGACAGAGCACACTGACAGCTCCTCCTCAGCTTCTCATCTGCTAGCACCCCCAAGTCCCTCTCCTCGGGGCTGCTTTCAAGCCAGTCACTGCCCAGCCTGTATTGGTGCTTGGGATTGCCTTGATCTAGATGCTAATGTAAACTGTTCCAGCTCTCAAAGGGCTACTGGGGGCAGTGAAACGTACACTTTTGTTTCTCTGTTCTGTTTTATGTGGTTTAATAAAGATATTGAACAGGGCTGGGCCCAGCACTGATCCCAGGGGAGCACCACTAGTGACTGGCTGCCAACTGGCTGTGGCACCATTCACCACACAGACCTTATGTGTTCTTCCAGCAGGAGCTGGATGCAGCTTTCCTTGTATCTTGCCTTAAACTGTCTCTTAGTGCTGTCATGCCCTGCAAAGCTGTTTCCATGGTGTTTCATCAGAGCAGAGCACTGTCTCATCTCTGTCTGTTCTCAACTTCATTGTAATGCAGATGGAGACCTCTGTAAAACTTTCCCCTGTTGTGACACATTTACTTCAAGTTTTACTTGCAGCTGGAACAAGCTCCATCTCCTGTGGGGAATACCACGACAGTCCTCTTGAGGTTTGGGCATCCCATTTCTTTTCATTCTGAGTCTAAACCACTTGGGCAGCTCTGCAAGCCTTCATCCTGCTATTCATACCCAATGTGCTACTGGGGCATCTGATTCCCTCATGAAGTGGCACAGTGGAAAGCCAACAGCAATATCTGTATTAGCAGCTTGAACACAGCCCCAGGGCTGGAAACACAGCACAGTCTGTCTGATCTGAACTGGTAACTTCTCTGGCATGTCAATAAGGTGCACTGCAGGACTGTGAATTTGTAAAAGGGGGGATCAGATCAATTGTGCAGCAGTGGGAGTGTTCAATCACATTGGCTTCTGATTAATTACCCTTTGTAATGTGATGACACTTCCTGATGCCAGAAGCATTGCCTGAGGTTTGTGGAGCAGCAAGGCCAAAGGTGGCTCAAACTGAATAGCTTCCCCCATGGCACCTTTAGTTTGTGGAGAAATTTACCAAAGTCTCAACTAAGGATTTGAAGCTGTTTTGGCCACTGTGGCAGTTTGGGAGTTCCCNTCATCCTGTGAACACACACACACACAGAAATTCACCAGACTAACTCAGCTGGAAATTAAGGAATGAAGCAATACATTTACAGCAGGGCACAATTTACAAGCATAGATCCACAATATATACAGATATTTACAGCTATATAACAATATGCAAGTTAAAAGTAATACAGAGATACCAAAAATCCTCTGGAACAGCAGAACTCCCCAGGAGGGGTTTTCAAATCAGCTCCCCTCTTTCCTCCTCCTTTCCAACCCTCCTCCCTTATTTCAGGATCCCCCTTAGGTGCAGGGTGAGCTGCAAGAGGTTAGAAGAAGAATGATTAGTTTGGGTTACACAGGTTCAGGCAGAGATAGTGAAGCAGGCAGCAGCCAGACAGAGACTGACTGGCTTTGTTTACTGTTTCTTGGTTTTGTATCTCTCAGCAGAACCTATGAATAGTATGGACATCACTGTTACTTTCTTTTCACAGCCAATGATCTATTTTCTGTCATTAAAATATTCCAATTAGTCTTAAACCAGCACAGCCAATTTACTTTGATTGAAAAAAAAAAAAAAAAGAAAAAAAAGAGGGTAATGGGGAGGATTTTTAGGAAACCAGGTGCCAACTTGGGCTGGTCCCTTTGTTATGGGTGTATCATCTATCCTCAGTGTAGCAATGCAAATTTACACCATGCACTGTCATCTGAAGCTCCTCTTGTTAGCATTTTGCTTTTGTAGTTTTTCCTCCACACACAACATCCCAAAGGATGTTGAATCTAGGAAGTCTCTAGGGAAGACACTAGGCTGGCACTGAAGCTGCACCAAGAGTTGCTCTGTCTGTTCAGCCTGGGTCTCATGGCTTCCCTGGAGCGCTTAGCAGGGGTGGGATTGATGTGCTCTCCAGCTCAGTTTGCCTGCTGGAAGTCAGGGCAACTCACCTTTCCCATCTTCAAAGCTATGTACAGATAACCCCAGAGGACAGGGCTGGAGGAGAGCCTGGAGGGAATGTTTCATCTGAACACATCTGTAGCTATGCTCTGCCCTTTAGTTCATGCAGTGTCCTCCTCTTCCAGTGTAAATAGCTCTACTTTTCAAAGTGTTATTTCTTGTAATCTCATTCCTTCTCAGCCTTTGCATGTCCAGGCAAATAACACCAAGCCCCTTAGGTGGGAGAAGCCCCCCATTCTGGCTCCAGCTGTGTGCACTAAGGCACGTTGCTGTCTTTACACACTAGCACTGATACTTCCCAGCTCCTCAGAAACCTCTCACCTGACTATGTGAAGATTTCTCTGGTGCCTTGGTATTTGCAGCCACTGAGTTGCTTCTGCATACCCAGACCTTTTCTACCCTCTGGGAACAACAGGCCAGAGGTTGAGTCTCCACTCCTACAGCAAAAAATCTAATTACTCCCTAATGACACCTTGCCTGCTGTTGAATTTCAGCCCAGGTACATTACTGAGGGGCAATATTGGCTGGAGAGCAGCCCT
>WBNM01025252.1:0-25815 GCA_013399055.1 Ramphastos sulfuratus
AAACCATCACAGGCATGATGCTTAGAGGTGATTATAGCTGGCACTTCTGTATTTACTTTTACTTGTGTATCATTCTTTCTATATTCTTGCGGCAAAACCACAGTAACAAACAAACAAAACAAGACAAATAAAAAAACCCTAGGTTACACCAGACCTTCAACTGCATGGGGCAGGGGCAGCAGAAGGAGATATGGGGGCACTGTTGATAATACCTTACAATGATTAAAAAATAGCCTAGGCCTTTCGAATGTATCAAAAATAAACACCATAATACAACCATTGCCCTAAAGGCCATCCGTCTTGTATATAAGAAGTTCATTTTATGAAGAGCACAAATGCTGAAAATACTAATATTTTTCCAAACAAGAAGCACTGAGCCAAACACTCTTTCCTTCACTGACTTCACAAACTCTGTCCAACAGACCCCTTCATATCACTTTCAGTATCATTTTGCAGAATAGTAAGGGCTATAAGGAAGAAGCCCTTCTTCCTCTCACAAAGCAGATACAGACGAGTCTCTACAAATCTCATGGTGTGGAATTTATTTATAAAGTGGCTTAAGCCTCCTACTAGGCCTCCGAGTATAAGCAATAAAGAGCCATTTGACTGCCATCACACTGGTGAGAGAGAAGTGACTAAAGAAGGGCTTAGGATGCCCCTCATTATTAGCAGCAGCCAAACCTATTCTATGCTTCACAAGATTTTGTTTTCAAGAGGGATGAGAAGCAGAAGACAATGTGATAGCCATGTAGTTCTAAATTATTCTCCTTTTTCCTCTGGGCAATTGCCAGTTTTGAGAAATCTTTGCTGACAGCAACTATTTCATCTGTCATAAAAGAAACAGAGGAAAAAGCCCAGCTGTTTCAACTAGAACTCTTTGCACATTAACTAAAATTTTAACCACTGCACCCTTCCAGGTAAATATACAGAAGCTGATGAATCACACTTTTACATCCATTATCATCAACTTCATGCTAATTAGCAGTTCCCAGCTCAGAAATGTTTGCTGTGAAGAAGCTGCAGTTGATTTTCTAATGTGATCCCTAAAACCTGTAAGAATTCTGGCATTAATACCTGGTGCCTGGAAATAGTCCCATAAAAAACAACTGAAGTGCTCTGGGTAGCCTTCGGGATAAAGGTTTTGTGGTAAACAATGGCAGGTTTGTCAATGCTGGCAAAGTCAGTCAGCTCTCCAAACTATGCAGTTAAAGACTACTTTCTCACTGTGATAGACAATAAAACTGTAGCAATTAGATGGTTCTTGAATATCTCCAGAGAAGGAGACTTCACAACCTCACTGGAACCAGCTGCCCAGGGAGGTTGTGAAGTCTCCCTCTCTTAGATATTCAAGAACCATCTGGATGCATTCCAGTGTAATCTGCTCTAGGTGATCCTGCTCTACCAGGGGGCCTGGACTAGATGATCTTTCAAGGTAACTTCCAGCCTCCAACATTCTATGATTCTAAATGTATTAGTAAGAAGACAGCAGATGAGCAAATCCCAGATAAACTGATGTAAAACTTAGAATGAACGCTTCTATTCAGATAAATATCAATCCTTTTTAACTGTAATCTGATGACCAAGTTTTCTTGCACCATCTTCACAGCTTTCTGTACATCGCAGTTTCATCTGTTTCTGAAACATGAAGAAATTCCGCATTTTAACAGCTTCTGCACAATTTTTCAGATGTTAGCACTTTTACTGGGTACTATACAGCTTTACTTCAACTTGCCATTTGCCTTTTCTTACAAATAAGTAACTTGGCAAGTCAAAAAATAAAGTTTCCTTGACTTCTGTTAAGGAAGTTTCAGAATGCAAAAATCCTGAAAAGACATATTTATGAGTCTCAAGTGCAAACTTATTTCTTCATCTCTGAGTTTGCAAAAGAGGAAAGAAAGTCACAGTATGTCTGCATAAAAATGTAGAATTTTTTATTCTATGCAGCAGCGGGTCAAAATACTGAAGTCACCTTAGCAGACCTATAATAAATTGTAAACCTTGTTGCAGCTACGCAAAAGTAAGTTCAGACCATTTTCAGGAATAACAACAAACAAACAAAAAAAGGAAAAAAACAAATCAACCATATCCACAACTTTATAATTATCTACACCTATGCTGATTCCACTAATTTAAGCAGTAAAGACACCGTCACATGTCAAAATTAAGTTATAGGAAAAATAAATTTAATAAAGTGACAATGACCTCAAGAAAGGTTAATCATATACCCCTTTTTCTGTGATCCTTATTAAAGGTTTTATCTTGCCATTATTAATCTACAGGTAGTCCCAAAAGATAACTGCAAACTATAGCCTTATTAATATGAATGAAAGAAAAAAAAATAATTTGAGAGTAGATTTAAAGAGAGTATACTACAATGTGCATTTTAATAATTTGAGGCATTCTTGAAAAATATTGAATTAGACGCTTTCAGAAACTCTCTGTCCATCTACCGGTAACCCAAGCGCCTAAATAGTTTTCAGCATCACAGGGAGGAGTCCAATTATCATGGTGTGAGCACTTATCAGACATCAGCTGCTTCAAGGTGTTTTTTCCACAGTCACTTCAGCTATGTCATGTCCTAATGTCAAGATTTATCAAACTAAGTTTATTAGACCTCTTTTACTGCACTCAATAATGCTGGACTCAGTAGTCAATAACAAGACTTAAGATATTAAAATACTATCCTAAATAGTCTTTTAATCTGTGCTATAGCACAGCAAAAAATGAAGATAAATTCATTTAGAGTTCATTCTGTAATTTTCTAGCAATCACTACTAAACTATCAAATGAAAGCAGCAGAACATATCATTTTCTACTAATTTGACTAATTACTCCAGTGCAGCTAAACTGCTAGCAGTTTATTAACCTGTCCTAATGCTTTTTAGCTTCCATTTGAAAAACAGTTCTTTGCAAGGTATTTCATTACATCACAAAACTAGATGATGATCCCATTTCTTCTCAATGCACTGGAGAAACATATATAAATATATAAAAGTATATTAACATATACTTACATATATATATACACACACACTTTACATACTCTAAGTAGTATATTTTGTAAGTATATATACTTTATATATAAATATATATATCTATATATATATTAAAAAAAAAAAAGGTGATTCTGTGAACATACATTAACCTGAACAAGTATTTGAGCCTGCTATGGTTACACCTGTTGAATGGGATCTGTCAGTCCTCAGAACANTTCTTAAATTGAGGGGCCCAGAATTGGACACAGTACTCAAGGTGTGGCCTAACCAGTGCAGAGTACAGGGGGAGAATGACCTCCCTGCTCCTGCTGGCCACACTATTCCTGATGCAGGCCAGGATGCCATTGGCCGTCTTGGCCACCTGGGCACACTGCTGGCTCATGTTTAGGCGGGTGTCAATCAGTACCCCCAGATCCTTTTCTGTTTGGCTGCTCTCCAGCCACTCCGACCCCAGCTTTGTTTTGGTGTTGTTCTTTGTTGTTGCTTTGGGGTTTTTTGTGGGTTTGGTTTTTTTTTGGTTTTTTTTTCCCTATAAGTCTCAGCTACATACTAAATTCTACTGGTTCAAAAAAATTACAAGACAACCTTTTTCTGTTTGAGGTTATCGACCTCAAATCACAGTAAATAAGATGGCTATAGTTTGGTTTTTTTAAACAGAAGTCAGTATCAAGAATAATTCGTGAGTAGGCAAGCTACTCTAAACTGCATCCCAACACAGTGCTATTTCAGTTTAAATTATTTAGAAGTCTGTATGGTCATAGAGTGTCAGTAAGCAAATTCCCTTTTGATTGTTTACCCTTCACTAAAAAGTACATTAGCTGTCTTCAATAAAAGCTGTGGCAACAACCTGGGACAAAATAAGCACAGATGCAGTGATTTGTACTCTGTACAGCATACCAGCTTCCAATTATACAGACATTTCATCTTCCATACAATAGATGGCGCAGACAATCTGGCATTTGATTAACTTTGAAATATATGTGAAATCTGACAAAGTTCTAAATTTCTACAGCCCTAGATACAAGTGTCTTAGATTTTTCTCTTCCCTTGCATAGGTATTTCCTGAATTAGCAATAGCATCCTTATTTCTGTAGGTGAACAGAAGATAAAAACTTCATGCTGGAAGACCACCTACTATCTGGCCGTACAGGGCCACTGGCCATGACATTTCCCCTGCTGAGGAAGGACCTATGGCAAATCAGCAGAAAAAGCAGAATTTTCCAGAGGCTGTCACTTACCAGGTCTGTGTACAGCCCACATGCCTGACATTAATAAAATCACCGGGCTTTCTCCACGGCCACAACAGAACAACACTGTTGGCAAGTATACAATAAGCCTCCCATTCCCAGAAAGCACTAGCTTTACTAAGCACCTGCATAGTGACTGCAGTATGTGCATACACTACTTAGAGCATGAGTGGGCATGGCAATTAACTGTCCCACTGATTATTCCTGTACTGCCTCTGCAAGAGTACAGGTTACTGTGCCCTAACATCTTGAAGTACCCAGGCTTTGAAAAGGACAAAATTATATTCAGCACACATTGAACTGTCCTAAGATATTTTTGCTTAGGCTTTTCCAGGCAGAATCATTACAAATTACCATCAAGAAAACAGGAGGTCTCTTTGTGGCACTAACATTCACTTCAGTCTTTTATAGACATAATCCTGGGTTGAATCAAACCATTGCTGATAAACACCTGTATTCTGAGTAAGCATAATAGATAAGTACAAACGTCAACCACTTTTAAGTTCTACGGGTTGAAGAAAGCAGACAGGGAAGTGGCTCCTAAACTTTTCCTAGTGGACTACTAAAAAATAAATTCTCTCTCACTTTGGGAAATGCCAAATGGATCAAGCACATAGGGAAAAAGATGCCCTGAAGCTTTACCGTAGCAAGGGATTGTGGGACTTGGAGCTAGGATAAAGCACCACACCTGCAATTAACTAGCCATGAATTATTGTCTTTGATTTATCAACCATGAAGGCCTGCTGGAAAAGGAACTGGACTGGGAATCAGGTAACGTGTTCTGCTTCTGACACCTTTTTTGACTGGTTAAGTAGGTTTTGGCAAATACAATATTTGTTTTCATTTTTATTTATTGCAGTATTTTACATGAAAAATAACTTCATGGAAAGCATTTTAAAATCTACAAATGCAACCCTCTGCAGAAGGGCAAACAGCTTAATCATGCCAGCTGGAATCTCATTACAACCTAAGTATCAGTTAATCTAAGTGCATTACACAGATACATTGTAATGAGCTTAACTTCACGTCATATCACAGAGATCCTGTCCGAAGTACCCACCCAGTAGCACTGAACATTTCCACACTGCAACAGCAGTTCAGTACACGCCTCCTAGGGCAAGGAGGCAATTTCTTTATGTCAAATACTGGTATGGAGTAGTTAGTTCATATGTGTTTCTGAGAAATGTGTAACAGGTATTTGTACATAAAGTTCAAGGCATCTGGCTCACTTTAAGCATGAAAAGAATTCAAGGGTCATTTTGGTAGACAAGTAACTCATACATGCAAAAGCCAATTAACTACTGATACATGCAAAAGCCAACATCAAACTGCTCATTCTAACAACATCACGAAGCTGCACACAGTAGACCGAAGTTTAGAAGACACATACTTGGACACGCAAAGAGAGGCAAACTCATTCCTGACAAAATAACAGCCTGAGAGGCCATTTGTATTTTTCCCAGATAAATTCCTTGCTTTTAGTATCAGAAACATTATCATTATCTTCTGGTTTTAATTTGGATATTAACAAAGATGAATAATAACCAAAAGTTTTGCCAATATCTATCACAGTATCACAGTATAGCAAGGTTGGAAGAGACCTCAAAGATCATCAAGTCCAACCCACTACCACAGACCTCAAGACTAGACCATGGCACCAAGTGCCACGTCCAAACGTGCCTTGAACACCTCCAGGGACGGTGACTCCACCACCTCCCTGGGCAGCCCATTCCAGTGGGGAATGACTCTCTCAGTGAAGAACTTTCTCCTCACCTCCAGCCTAAACTTCCCCTGGCACAGCTTGAGACTGTGTCCTCTTGTTCTGGTGCTGGTTGCCTGAGAGAAGAAAGCAACCTCCTGCTGGCCACAACCACCCTTAAGGTAGTTGTAGACAGCAATAAGGTCTCCCCTGAGCCTCCTCTTCTCCAGGCTAAACAATCCCAGCTCCCTCAGCCTCTCCTCATAGGGCTTGTGCTCGAGGCCTCTCACCAGCCTCGTTGCCCTTCTCTGGACACGCTCAAGCACCTCAATGTCCTTCTTAAATTGAGGGGCCCAGAACTGGACACAGTACTCAAGGTGTGGCCTAACCAGTGCAGAGTACAGGGGGAGAATGACCTCCCTGCTCCTGCTGGCCACACTATTCCTGATGCAGGCCAGGATGCCATTGGCCTTCTTGGCCACCTGGGCACACTGCTGGCTCATGTTCAGGCGAGTGTCTAATCTAACAACAAACTCTAATTAATTATGTTGCAATATAAATTTTGTGCAAGGAAGGCGAACTGAAGGGCAAGTGAAACATCACAAATTATTCAAATAATTTAAAATAAAAGATAAAATAGAGGACAACATATTCAAAGTCTTTTCACAAAATGGACAAATTAAATTACCACTGACACTGACATACAGAAAAAGAGCGTGAGCAGCTTGTGTTCTTAGTAAAACTTAACTAAAAGATGATTCTAAACCTAAATCGACCTATTTCAAAGGATAAATACTTCATTATCTCTCAGCATTAGCAGGGAAGGAAAATTCCTGAGGTAAAATGACAGTTTCACCACTTGTGTGAAAAGTAGTAGCCAACCACCAGAGCCAAGTTCTTGATCTATAGATATAAAATGTTATTCAGAGATTCCTGCAAACATAAGTGGTTTTCCAATTCAGCTGTGTCTAGCAGTTCTGAAAATCATGAAATCAAAGAATTATTCTAAGTTGAAAAGATCTTTAAGATTATTAAGTTTAACTGTTAACCTGGTATTGGTAAATACACCACTAAACCACATCGCTGAACACCACACCTACAGGTCTGTCAAATAGCTTCATGGATGGTCACTCAACCACTTCCCTGGGCAGCCTGTTCCAATGCTTGACAACCCTTTCAGTGAAGAAATTTTCTCAAGATTCAATGTAAATCTACCCTGGCAAAAAAAGAGACATTCCCTCTTGTTCTGTTGCTTGAACCTGGGAGAAAAGACTGATCCCCACTTCACTACAAGCACCTTTCAGGTAGTTAGATAGTAATTCAGCCTCCCCTCAACCTCCTTTTCCCCAGGCTAAGAAACTACCCTGCAGGAATGACAAAACCGTCACCTGACACCACGTGCCAGAGTACCCCTCTAGGCACACATAGGAGAGTCTTTAAAGCTACGTTCAAGAGAACACTTAAAAAACAAATCTTCACATCTCCCTTTCTGACTGTGCCCTCTTTCATCATCATCAAAATGTCACCAAGTGAGAAGCTGGATTCCTTTAGGATGAAAACAAAAATGGAAGTTAAGGACCACACCTAATGCATTTTAGACAGAAGCAGGCATTTAGCCCCTTGGATTAGACCAGACCTGATTTAAAGTTTAAAAAAAAGCCCTAGAACACAGACATCAGGTTTTCAGCACCTACTGGTTTGTCCTACAAACCCACTCACCCATTCACATTATTTACTCACTTAGATACAGCCTTTGTCTCCACTCTTGCACTTACAATCACAGAGATAATAATAACTACTTCCTCCCTTGCAGAGGTGACAGAGTGACTGATTAGCTAGTGGGTGTGCAGCATTCTGAAAAAGTGCAGTGGTATGTAATGATTCCTCTTACTACAAATACTCTTGTGCTATTATCATTCAAAAAGAAAACGGTGTGAAAAACAAAATTCAATCAAGCACATCCTTCGTTCCTTTACAGCAAAATTTGATCATACACACTCTGATCATAGCATATTTATTTCAGAAAAGTTAATAATCTGACATGCCAACTGAAAGCTTATGCATTGATTTTAGTTAGGATGCTGTTCTGCTAAGTAGAAGTCTGCTCTTTTAGATAGCAAAAGCTTTTATAGGCCTTAAAAAATTATTCAGGATCAATCAGGATTTAAAAAAAAAAAAAAGAATATTCAATATTGCTGTTACTACTCTCAAGCTACATGTACCTGCCACTGGCTTTGTACATTTCCTACTTATTTATTCTTGTTTAAGAGAACCAAAGATAAGTTAAGGAATTTATGGGTATTTGCTTTAGATTATTATCTTTAATGTATCTTTCTAGTACTTTATTTAAGCTTCTAGAGCTCCTTACTTGTCAGGCTTGGCAGTACAGGAATAGTCTTGTAAAACTTAAGTCTGTGGAGTTTTGAAGCCGAGGCAGAAGCTGACAAGGCAAGGCAGGTGTTATTACAACAGCTCATCTGTTAGGTATATGATAAGAAAGTACTTCCCACCTGAAAACTACGGAGAGCTCTGAACTAAGGCTTTGACTCAGGCAACTGACTGCACTGCTCTTTGGGTGAAGTTCGGTGATAGTCGTCAGCAGGGCTTTTGTGGATGGTTTGAGACACGCTTCCCTCACTTCAACAAAAGAATTACTTCGAATTTAGGCCCACCTCCACAACTGCTAATATTTAACATCTGTACTCTGCTGCTTTGTATTTGTACTAAGCAAAAGCTGTACTTCCTCAGTTTTTGACATTCAAGTTCCCCAGCTGTTTAGGATTTCACTTTAGCACCCTGCTGTTAGCAAAACCAAGGAGTGTTTGCCACAGTTTCTATGTACAAATGGAGTCTGTAAACTAATTATATTACCTCCCAGAGGGACTCATCTGATGATTTAGTCTACCAGACCAAGTCTGGCATAAAGTTCATCTATGTTTTCTCTACTTCAAAATACAACCAATCCTTCTACTGCAAAACTTTACTCAACATCCTATTGTTCAGTAAAGTCTTGCAGGACATGGGAAAACTTAAATGGATTTCTCTCATTTGGTCAATGCAGCTGAAATCCTCAACTTCAAGCTCTCAAGAAAGATAACTTACTGGTGTGTACCCTCCATCCGTGCTCGGGATGCAGGAAGCATTTACAGAGAACGGGAACAAAACTGACCACACTCTCACCCTCAGTCAAAAGGTTGTCTCAGCTTCTGCTCCCACCAATTCTGCCTATTTACACACGCACTTACCCACTCGACCTATCTGCCTAGGCTTTTAAATCAATTCAATAGGTAAGTAAGCTGGGCACTGAAGTGGTTGCTGGTGGAGGACCCAGTGCTCTTCAGGAACCCTGCAATCTCTCTAAACCAGATTCTTCCCCTAGACAATGTGGCATTATGAGGATAAATGTATGCAGTTCGGTGTGCAAGCCTGCTGAGATCTGCAGTGTGAGAAGGCAGTAAATAAAGAAGCAAGACAGATCCACTGTAAATAAATTACAATAAACTGCAAATTTCAGTGCCTCTAAACAGATATTCAGAGTAAGGAGTGACAGGACCTTTCACATACACATTCAAAAACGTTAGTCAAAATTAATTCAAAGTATCACAGTATCACAGTACCAGCAAGGTTGGAAGAGACCTCAAAGATCATCAAGTCCAACCCATTACCACAGACCTCAAGACTAGACCATGGCACCAAGTGCCACGTCCAAACGTGCCTTGAACACCTCCAGGGACGGTGACTCCACCACCTCCCTGGGCAGCCCATTCCAGTGGGGAATGACTCTCTCAGTGAAGAACTTTCTCCTCACCTCCAGCCTAAACTTCCCCTGGCACAGCTTGAGACTGTGTCCTCTTGTTCTGGTGCTGGTTGCCTGAGAGAAGAAAGCAACCTCCTGCTGGCCACAACCACCCTTCAGGTAGTTGTAGACAGCAATAAGGTCTCCCCTGAGCCTCCTCTTCACCAGGCTAAACAATCCCAGCTCCCTCAGCCTCTCCTCATAGGGCTTGTGCTCAAGGCCTCTCACCAGCCTCGTTGCCCTTCTCTGGACATGTTCAAGTACCTCAATGTCCTTCTTAAATTGAGGGGCCCAGAACTGGACACAGTACTCAAGGTGTGGCCTAACCAGTGCAGAGTACAGGGGGAGAATGACCTCCCTGCTCCTGCTGGCCACACTATTCCTGATGCAGGCCAGGATGCCATTGGCCTTCTTGGCCACCTGGGCACACTGCTGGCTCATGTTTAGGCAGGTGTCAATCAGCACCCCCAGATCCCTTTCTGTTTGGCTGCTCTCCAGCCACTCCGACCCCAGCCTGTAGCTCTGCATGGGGTTGTTGTGGCCAAAGTGCGGCACCCGGCACTTGGATTTGTTGAAAGCCATCCCCTTGGACTCTACCCATCTGTCCAGGCGCTCGAGGTCCCACTGCAGAGCCCTTCTGCCCTCCAACCGATCAACATCTGCCCCCAGTTGGTGTCATCTGGTGACTGACTCGATGCCCTCGTCCAGATCATCAGTGAAGATGTTAAAGAGGATGGGGCCCAGTACTGATCCCTGGGGGACACCGCTAGCGACCGGCCTCCAGCTGGATGTGGCACCATTCACCACCACTCTCTGGGCTTGTATGACAAGTACTTGTGTGACTGCATAGATCAAATATAACAGCATTCAAATACATCTCACGGTAACATTTTTCAGAAAAAGTGAAATACGGGTGCCACCAAAAATGTCACTACTTGAATGTATGCAATACAGGAGAATGAAAAGGAACTTCTATAAATACTTTTTATGAAACTGTAACAAGATTTTCCCAAGATACTTAAATGTGAAGCTTGAAATATGTAACTGAGCATTGGAGAAGACTTACTACTCCTAGGCAAGCATTTCCAGTCCAATGTAAACTAAGCCTTGCCTCTTTGGAAGCCTCAGTAACTCAGCCTCTTTTCAATCTCAGCCTATAAAGGGACATGCTAGAGAAGGAATACCATCATCTATGATAGCAATATCTCCTGCCTCTCTCCCCCTCTACCTGAAATTTTTGTTCAGTATGTCACTTTTCCAAGCACAAAATCTATTGTATGAATATAAGATAAAGATCAACAATGTCCTCAGCCGGCAGCAGACTCCTTATCATTTAGAAACAACTATAAAGCAGGATCCAAACTTTAATGATTACTTTAAATCAGCCTTAATGATCATATCTCTTTGAGAAGTGATGGCAATTGTGGATTCATTAATTGATCCAGGAATAAAGCCTGGTATAATTTCCATCATTCTTTTGAAATGCAACTTGTAGAAGTATAATTACAATAAGATTACTCGGAAGTGAAGCAGGCTTGTGATACCTAATGTTACAGAGGCACCATCACCTTTATGGAAAAAGGAGACACTCCTAGGTAATATTTTGGTGACAACATAGAATTGCAATACTCTGCATTACCACAAAACCAGTCTACTTAGCTTGCTGATGGGCTTAAGGGCCTGCCTGAAGTACAGAAGATTACTGTGAAGTAATGAGCTTTGAAATTTGCTTTATTAATTGGTCAAGGATTCCTGCTTCAGAATCATTTAGGGAGGGGATCCTTTTAACTCTCTGTGAAAAGGGGTTGATTAGTAAGGAAACTGAGTAGGAAGGCGGAAGGACAGGAAGGCAAACTCTTCATTTACAACTGCAAACCTAAAAAATCCTTTCTACACTTCCGTATTACCCTCTCCTCAATGACGGAAACTTGAGATATTCCAAACTGCTTCATCACAGAGCAAAGTAGACTGGAAAGCTAACAAGTTGAGTATACTGGTCTACAGGATGAGTGCACACTAATCTAAGCTTTAAGGTTTTCTAGACTTCTATTCCATAACATGGAATAGGACTTGGGTTATTGTTGCCTGGGGTTTGGGGTTTTGATGTTGGGTTTTTTTAAAACATACCTTATTCTGCAGGGCGAGGGCTAAGACTAAAAAAATCTTTGTAGGGATCAAAGGCCTTAGTATATTTAAAGGAGGCTACTAAGAGAGTACAGACAGAAAGATAATCCAGAATTCAAATATCTTTCTTTGTGAAAACCTTTAGGTAAAAAGAAGGGAAAAGGTAAGAAAGTAGTATAGCCCTGAAAAGCTGACTCAACTAATAGCCATTAATGGAATCATCGAAGGAGAGCCTGGGAAACAATTTTTCATCATTTGCTTTTTCAGTTCAATATGCAAAGAAATTGTACAGGTGAAGGGCTAAGAAAAATACTTTTAAAACACAATCCAAACTCCACAAAACCAACAAAAACTCCAAAAAGAAAAAAACAAACACAAAAGCACAAACCCACACACAAGTCCATTTTTAGAAAATAACAGCAAAAAGTCAAGCATGACTACCTGATGGGTCTCACTTGCTGAGATCCAGCCTTTCCCAAGTGTTTTACTGTCTAGTTACCATAGAAGCACCAAGCAGCAGTTTCACATTGACAGAGAGGTACTGATGCCTCAAGGTTCCCATTGCAATGCAGCCTGACGAATGTCCTATCTCTCACAAATTGAACTGTATGAGATGTCTTACCATAAGACTACGCTAATACCTTCATTCCTCCCTGTAGCACAGCATATGACACACCACACCAGTCATCTATAGGGTATAAGCTTGTCCTGCTTTGACAATACTTGATGCTTCTATTAGTACCAAGGACTGGTACACAGATCAAAGCCACTGCTAAACCCTGTGTCCTATGTTTGGGGTGCAAAGCAAAAAGCTGCATCTGCAGGGAGAAGTGAACAGGACAGCTGACCCTGAACTGACTGACAAGGTTATTTCATTGCATACACGTCATACTGAGTATAAACCTGAGGGATCACAAAGGTCAAGTCTTTTCTTCAATAGCCAGCATCCAAAGAGGATTCTATCCACTCTGTCTGATCCCTATCTCTAAGTTCTTGAATCCAATTCCCATCTGCCACTAAATCCAGTCTGGTATTTCCCCAATGCCAGCATAGCATCAGTGGTGATGTTGACATGATTGCCAACTCCCAACTCAAATTGGGCCATCTACAGCAGTCCGTCCAGGATTATGTCTAGATGTTTTTTTAGCATCTCTCAGCCTTTCTGGGCAACCTGTGCCAGTGCTCACTCAGCTTCACAGTAGAAGTGTTTCCTGATATTCAAAGGGAACCTCCTGTGTTTCAGCTTGTGCCTACTGCACCTTGCCACTGGTAACTAGCGAGAAAAGCCTGACTCTACCCATTTTGTATCCTCACATCAGGCATTTTTATCAATCGGTAAGATCCCTCCTTGAGCCTTTTATTCTGCAGGCTCAACAGTCCCAGTTGTGTTGGCATTTTCTCACAGGAGAGAGATTACGCTTCCTTCATTGCCTTAGGCATCTTTTGCTGGACTTTATTCAGAAGATCCGCACCTCCTTCTCTTGTTGTGGGAAGTCTAACTTCAAATTCACTGCCCACCAGGCAGAATGAGAGGAGACCTAACTGCTTTAGCAGATGAAGAAACTTTTTTCCAGGGTGTATGGGAGCTCAAACTGCACCTGGATTGGTGCAGTTAAGTCCCAATCATTCTTCAGCTGCGTTAGTGCACATCTGAAAATAATGCAAAATTATACTGGTCTCCACGATTACAAAAGACAAGAGAGTTCCACAAGTAACTAGTAGCCCCAGGGGCCTCAAACTGTTAAGATTAAGTATGGCCATGACAGTGAGAGCCAGATGGCAAGTGGAAGAAGGTACCTGTAAGCACTCCAGGCTCTTCTAACTACCCTTAAGTCCCGGAACACCCATTTCCTCCTCAAAAAGTAGTACTTGGCTTCTAAAGATGGACCTGGTTTATCTGCAGAAACTGCGGAACTCACAGCAGGCTTCTAAAGCTCATGCTTCTCAAGCTGTAACCTGAAGCTGTTTTCCTGTTTCGCAGAAATACTATGCAGCTGCTGCCAGCATGTAGCAAGCACTGGTGAACAGTGCTCATCAGATGCACATTATCACTGTGCATCCAGTACACAGAAGCCTGTAGTGCCCTGAGGCGTAGGCACAGGTAAGAGGGATAGCTAGTTCATTAAAGTGCACCCTACCTGGCTGCAACCAAGCCCCTGAGAACAGATCAATGGGCTTGCGCTGCTACATTCAACAGAAATAAAGACGGGAAAATGGCACATATACCTGAAGTACACTCCATGATACAAACTACTTCGAATCCTGTGACTTATAAATACATAAATGCCCCACATATTATCCTGACATCCAGTCTGAACAACAGTTTTATCCCATACCAGAAAAAAACAGAACAAACTACAAGTGAACAAGTAAAGAATATATGACAAAGTACTTAATAACGGGAACTAGTCACTGGATTTGTGGAAGATGGAGTTGCAAATTTTGCATGTTTTACACTGATATAAAAGAAAAACATTCAGAAAGGTCAGCTGGCTAGAGAGCTCAGAGTATTGTTGCACTGTTGAAAGTGAAGGTGGCAGGATGCATGTGTGTGCGCGTGCACGCGCATATTTGTGCATTTATTTAGCAGAAACCTCAAAGTAAGAATAAAATTAAATGAAAAATCAAATGGAGAAATTAAACTGTACAAATGTTCTAGATGCCTAGGTTACAAACCCAAAGAACTGGTAATATATGGATGTAAATTTGATCAGAGAGATATCACTAAAGCGAAGATTTACACAAGTTTAGCAATTAGATTTTTATTTTATATATACACTTCAGAATTGGTTTGCAGCCTATGATCTTTATTGTTTTTGTTTTAAATTCTAATAGAAAAAAGAACATTCAAAAGCTGATGCTGTTGCAGATGACTAAATCACAGCTAATGTGACAGAAAACCGAGTGCGGATTTTTAAACATTTTAATTAAAAGGGAAGGAGGTATGACCTCCCAGAACCATGTAACTGATAGTAAAGGTTTTCAAACAAATCACCTTTGTGTTTCTGCATGTTTACAGACTGTAACTTCTATGCCAGAAAAGCATCACAGAGAAGTATTTCCTAAGAAAAAGAATGTGGTAAAGAATGTGGCAAAACTAAAGTCAAAAGTAATGGCAGGAGCATGTGATTACAGGTCTATATATACACCATTTGCCATGTGTAAACAAAAGAAGTCCAACACCAGTAGTAGAGGTATGTCACAGGTATGTTGTATTTCATGAATGCTACTCAGCAAAAGCTGACAGGATTATGAGTGTAAATACCTCCATTTAGATACAGAACAGGAACAACTGAGAGTCATTTCAAAACATTTTATTAAACAGCCTAGATAACCTCAATTCTACAAAACAAAGAAAAATGAAAAATACTAAGAGAAGCCTAAACAGAAGAGGAGGTAAAGGGAGAACATTGGAATAGGTAAACAAAACCTTTGAGAAATTTCACAATTTGTTAATAGGAAGTCAAATGAGGAACACTATGGCGCCACGTGGCACCTTGTGTGGCTGGGTTTTTTAACCATAAACCCTTAAAACAATGTAGGTCCCTCATTAAGCTGCTACTGTAGAACACTCAGAGACATACATAACTTGTGAATATTTCTGTTTTGTTTTTAGGGAAACACAAATGACATTTGTAATGACAACAGTAGCACCCACTGAGGATTTACTGAAGTTACAACATTGTCACTCTGCAAGTACAGACACCTCTAATTAAAGAGTTTTAAGAGGACTAACTAGGAAGTAATTCTGCCTTGTCATCCTTGAAACATCACCAAAAAAACCAAAACAGAACCCAAAACAAACAAAAACGTCACACAATAACAAACCAAAAACACAGGACGGGAAAGGGGCAAGGGAATGAATGCATACCTAGAGCTGTGCAGTACACCTGAGATCATTTACTGTATGAAGTCAATGGATTTGAGGAACTAGGTATCTGCTAAGCAACTGATCGTGCAACAAATCAACACAGCATCCCTTAAGTAACAGTTGTTTAAACAGTAAGTATTAAATTACATAGGTGGAAGTCCTAAACAGAGAGCCACCTTCCAAACAGGATCCCAGTGATATTAAAACCAGCATAAAAACTTAAAATATCTTCAACCATAAGACAGAAAGAAACTTAAGTATCTTCACCCAAGAGATAGAATAAAAGCATAAATTTACCAGTAGATGACACAAAAGTTGTGGACTGGTAAATTATGAAAATAATATGAAGCAGAAAAGTAATCAGAATAACTGATAAACCAGAAACTGTGCATCTGTTACATGTAAGCTTGCCAAATAATGAATGAACCCACCATGAAAAGTAATTATTTGAAAGAGTATTTAATTCTTGACAGATGGCCACCTAAACATAAGCACGCACTTCAATGTCATGGCTCAGAAGGGTATTCCACTCCTTGAAAATACCTCAACAGCAGTAACCCAAGTGGCAGAAGAGAAATTTTACTCCTATACTTGTAATAAATATTCGCACACCAGCATTCAAGTCTCATCATCTGTAGTCCAGTAATAATTTTGAAGAGTTGAAAAGGAGTTAGAATACCGCTATGAGAATGATTTAAGGATTATAAAATCCACATTACAGTTACAGAGAGTTACAGACAGAACTAAGAACCTTTCAGACTGAGACACAAACAGAATATTACAGTGTTTTCTTTTTTGTCCTCAAATCCCCTTAAAATCCTTGGTAGCCAGAGGATGATGAGACTGAGAGCAGCCCTGCAGAAAACAACTTGGAGGTACAGGTGGATGATAAGATACATATGAGCCAACAATGTAAAATTGAAGCCCAAAAGGCCAGTCACATCCTGGGCTGTATCAAAAGAAGTGTGGCCAGCAGGTCTAGAGTGATTGTGCCACTGTACTCTGCTCTGTTGAGACCTCGCCTGGAAGACTGTGGCTAGCTCTGGGGCCCTCAGCATAAGAAGAACATGAACCTGACAGAGCAGGTCCAGGGAAGGGTTACAAAGATCAGAGGGAAGGAGTACCTCTCCTGTGAAGACAGGCTGAGAAAATTGGGGCTGTTCAGCCTGGAGTATACAAGGCTCTAGAGAGAACTTGTAACTACATTTCAGTATCTGAAGAGGACCTGCAGGAAGGCTGGGGAAGGTCTGTTTAAAAGGGCAGCAATAGGATAAGGGGCAATGGTTTTAAACTTTAACAGGGTAGATTTAGGTTAGACCTAAGGAGNAGGGTGTGGCTGCTCCCTCCCTGGAGGTGTTCAAGGCCAGGTTGGACAAGGCCTTGAGTGACCTGTACTAGTGGGAGATGTCCCTGCCTATGGCAGGGTGTTGGAACTAGATGATCTTTGAGGTCCCTTCCAACCTTACCATTCTATGATCAGCCAGCAGTATGCCCAGGTGGCCAGAAAGGCTAGCAGCATCCTGGTCTGTATCACAAATAGTGTGGGCAGCAGGAGTAGGGAAGTAACCATCCCCCTGTACTTAGCCCTGGTGAGGCTGCATCCCGAATAGTGTGTTCAGTTTTGGGCACCTCACTACAAGGACACTGAGGTCCCAGAGCATGCCCAGAGGACAAACAAACCTGGTTTAAGTTACAGCTTGAGTTTGGGATCGAATTTTACCATTGCCAAAGATTTCTCCCCAACTTCACTCATCAGAAGTGTTTCTCATGAGGAACTTTTGGCACTACATGCAACACCTCTAACTTCCCAGATTCACACACATTCACTTAAAAGAAGACTTAATGGTTTGGGGGAATGATAATGAGATAAAGGGACTTTAATCTCTATAGGAATAGTTTCCAGAATGTACGTCACCTTGTGATAGTGGTGATTACATTAAGAACTGAGATGTGTCTCAACAAAGATAAGCATATCTTGGATGGCTCTCCTGATGAGACAACAGCTTCCCAGAGAGTGTGGTGAACAGTGGACAGCAACGAATAGCCTGATGTGTTAGCTCTGCCCACCGAGATAGCACATCTGGCAGTCACATATGTATTGTAATGTGACTAGGGCGTGGGCTAGGTAGAGCTATGATAAACAGTAAAAGCCCTGGGCTATACCAGCTTACTGGAGGGAAACATCAACAGGGACATCTCAGGCTCAAAGCAGCAGCCCAGGAACGTCTCAAATGTCTCCCACCCAGCCACCACCAAAGAAGGACTATGGGGTGGTAACTATCTCTCCTGCTCTCTCTTTCTCCATTTTCCCTCTCTCTCCTTTTTCTTCCTTTCTCTGTTGTTTTCTCTATTCTCTCTCTCTCTTCAATAAACAGTCTCATCTTGATATATATGGCCTCCTTTGTGCCTTGATTTCAATCACAGGAATGTTCAAAAATGAACTGCACCTCCCTCCAACCTTTGGATTGAGACATTTTTTAAATCTCTTTTTGAATAATAGGCCAGATCGCAAGTGGTCAAAAATCAGTCAGACAACTGCTTAGCGGCCTGTACTCAAAGCCTGTCTTGTCACTGTTAATGACAACCAGGTACATACATCATAACCACCCCTAATAAAAATGGGTAGCCTCAATATGGGAGGGATTTAATTGGCATGAAAATTACTACATTATTGGAAAATACTTTTAAGTGTCGGGTTCCATCAACACACAACCATGAAACAAAAAGAAGCAAAACAGAGTTTATCCAAATCTATTCAAGTAATGTCTAAGAGCATGTGTATTTGGGGGCTTTTTTTCCCTCAGCACAACCATGCAGTGTCTCAGTTTCCAATGTTTTTCCAAACTTATGACAAGTAACAACAACAACAACAACAAAAAAAAAAGAAGTAGAAGCAAGAAGCATTGTAAGAACTATTATTTTCTCTTCTAAAACATCAACTGACTTAAAGCATATTCTACTTGTTTCAAAATGAGTATTTGGGGGTTTCTTGTTCTTCTTTTTTAAAGAACTGTTCCTTTCTGCAAACTACCTTTAAAAAGTTTTCACTATCAACATCAACGTTGTTTTCAACACCATCCAGACAACACATGGCAAAAAAGAGAAAAATTAAATAATCCAAGTAGATGGATGCTGAAGATAGGCAGATGATGCCTTTAGTTCGCAGCACTTAATTTCCTTTGCTTTTACTGCTGTCTGTTAGATGAAGTGGCACATAATAATGCTTCACAAAAACAGTATCAGAGTAAAACGTCCCATAGTTGATACTCAGTTTCTGAAGCCTGATCGGTTCCTGAAAGCACACAAAATGATGGCATCTTTCCCAACTTCTGTGTTTTGAGGTTTTTCTTGCAATTTAAGTTAACAGTTGCTCCTACAGAAATCTGCTTGACTTTCTGGCTGACTCTTATTCATCCAGAGACATGGGCTGGGATAGCTTTTGGCATTCTTTTCCAATGTTTTCTAATATAAGTAAAATAGTTAGCATTAACATTGAAGACGAGTTAAAAACTCTTCTGTTATGGGTTTATAACACATAGAAAAAAGCAACTTTCCTTAACAAAAATGTTCTCACTAAGTACGATTCTTGCCAAAGATTATCTTGTTTGACTTTACAGCTTGCAGAGCAATGAACTAGCTAAGGACTAAGATGCAGTACACCAGTAGCCAGTATATAGCTCAAGTACTGTGACACAGTAACAAGACTAGGCAGTTATGTATATTTTGTGCCATAAGAGCAAGTACTGTAAAATCTAAACCACTTTTTTCCTATATGGAGAATTTAAAAATATGTGTAAGACATGTTCTTCATATGTACCTCTGTTCACAAAACTATGATCAAGGAGGAGATTTCTTCCGGCTGATTTCATGGATATACCACAACTAAATCAGCAATTTCTAAACTCTCAATTTCTCTTTACTGAAATAATCTCTAACAGTTTGGGTTTCCATCACATCCCATTACACCAAATTCCTACAGAAGAGTAAACCTCGTATTAAAATTAAAGGTGCCTAAACCCACATGGAAAACAGCCTTTCTGATCCAAATTTGGTTATACTTACTAAGACTAGATCTGCATTTTCAGTTAACTTTGAAAGAGTTAAGGACCTAACCACCTTGATCTCTTCAGAGAAATTTTAAGGGGAAAACAGGGAATAGGATGTATTTCAAATGTTGATTTTCCTTTCCACAATTTCCCTTAGTGAAAAACAAATCCTCCTTCAACAGACTTTTGATAGATGAGGCAGAATCCTAAAGCATTTTGACAAAGACCACCATGGCATTCTCCTAGATACAAACCAGAAAGCATAGATAATCAATGCGGACAACACCTCAAGCAGACATTTAATCCATCTATTCACTCTGAGACAAAAATCAGACCCAGGGACTCATTCCTAATGTGCTTCTCCTACACATGGAATAGTCAATATAACTTGGAAACAGCATACTCTGAGATAAAGGTGTCAATACACATCTTAACTGTGCTGAGATGACAGTGATACAGACTCTGTCTTTTCAACTTAATGAATCACTACGGGGTTCCACTTTGAGAAACTTTCTGACCTTCTCCTGCTTTATTGAAGCTATGCATATATTGCATACTACCTCTTTCTCAGAGAGACAAGCTGCACAACTGCAGCAGAGCTCACCTGAACCACATAGTTCAGTATCAGTAGTTTGCTAGATGATTCTGTCTGAATGGATCAACAAAGGATTAACCTTGTTTGACAGGGTTTACTTTTGTTTCTGGAATAGCCACACTACCTCCTCCAATACAGAGCAAAATCAACAACAGCACTTTTCTGTTGGCAACTGCATCTACAGAGGAGTTCTGAGGGAAAACACACACACACACACACCCCTCTACAGTACAGATGAACACTAAGCATAGTGTGCAAATTAAGTAGTTTGATTATTCCATGACATTTGTCCTTCGAAAAACCCACAAAGGACAAAAACCTGTAGACAATTACCCTTCAGTTTAGTCTCTGTATAACATTACTTACTGGTGGAACAATGTGCTTTCAGAACATTTAAGATTTAATCTCTAATTTAGCTTGAAAAAACATTTGTACTGTTCCTGGAACTCACCCAGTAACTTACAAAACTTTTAACTTCTAAATCTGTGGCATCTCTTAGACTCGTGTGAATGCACTTAAATTCCTTAGAATTAACAATATATAAAGCCTGCTGTATGATTCCTTTTTCCATGCTACAAACACTGAATATATGCCTTCCTAGTATTTCCTACTACTTATCAATCTATCAAGATGCATACTGTTTGTTTTACACTTGTAAACAGGAATTGTGGTAAATACCAAAAATTATTTGACAGTGTTCAGTGTAAGACAGACCAATACAAATTAAAACCAACAGGAAAAACAAGGAAGCTTGTGGTTTCCCTAGCTGAAGAAAAATTTACATAAAACCAGTGTATCTCATTGTTGGCTTAATGGACCCATTTTCCTTTCAACTTATTTACAGAATTGTCTTTGCTAACTCACCAAGTTCTGCACCTAAATCTTTAATTTGGCTGACAGTGACAAAAGATGCAGATGCAGAATTTGTAACAAAACGAAATGCACACACACACACAGACACACACATGTATTATATGCTTGATGGATATTCACCTTATGTTCAAAAGCATCTCCAAACACAGGACTGGTTGCCATTCATGCTAATTCAAGAGGCTTATCACCTGCTTCCTTTGTTAACGAATAAAGAATAAAAGGACGCTCATATCAGGCAACTCTCTTCACTGACCTATCTGCTATATCGAATGTAAGAAACAATTACTCCTTACAAAAATGTTTTGCCTCTGACAATACCAGCAAATATGCCACAAAACAGAAAACCTGTTAAACACCTCCCATACTTAATTTAGCCAAGGTTTATAGATAGGTAGTCAGAGACAGCATGATAGTGCCAGATTATTTTCAGATACTCACGGCACATTTCTCATTGAGAAAACAGTGTATACTATAAATATATAGAGTGTACAGGCAAAGGATGTGCAGGGCTTAATGTTTATGGCTACAATCTATGATGGAAACCCAGATGCTGCTTTATGAGCCCATGCAAAATTTCCATTGATGACGGGCAAAGATATAAAAAGAACCACTGAACCACTGTTACTACTTAACAATAAGTATGTACACACATGCTTAAAATACTAGCATGCAGAATACTGTACATTTTATTTGGCCCATACAAATATAAAACACTAAGACATATCTTTTTTTTTCCAATTATAAAAACAATGTAAGTGTTTTCACAGCTAACAGCAAACAACGGATGGATATTAACAAATGTAAGCTCTGGAGAACAATCATAGGGTTTTACAAAGAGTTCAGCAATAATGAAATCCAGAATTTGGTAAATATGTGCTATTAAAACCAAATTCAGTGGAAGACTGAATTTGTTCTGAAGAGCCTTAAAACGTTACAGACAAGTGGTGCTAGCCAAATCACTACTCTGTAATATGCTTCGGTGCATATTTCTGAATTCTGGTTTTTCAAAACTGTAATAGTAAAAAAATACTTTGTCCTGTTCTAATCCATTTCAAAAATTAAGCAGTGAAGTCCAATAAAGTCCTTAAAATTCGTATTTTAATATTACATCACATAGAAGGCTTTAGATACTCAAAAACACTCTTAGTAGGCAGCAGTCTTGCATAAACAACTTGGCATTTTCAACTCTTTGATCCCACAAAAAGCAAAAGGTTATCACCACTAATACACAAAAAGGATGTGAAGTACAGTGTGTGTGACACAGTTAACAGGCGGAAACTAGTGCAAGGAAGCACTGTCACTTCCAGGAGTTAAGGGGGGGAAATTTTTTTTTTTTTTTTTTTTTTAATTTGCTATACCTGCATTTGTGCATATGTATATCTAACTTATATACACATCAGAAAACAATCTTGCATAGATAAGCTTCTTTGTGCCTTTAAATAAAATATTTTGAGTTAGCAATACCTTTCACTTTGCACTTGCAAAAAGTCTGAAGATAATGCACAATTAACATTGCTCTGCTTCAAATGCCAAAGGATACGTCTCAGTCCCATAGGCTTTTAAATCCCACTAACTTTACAATACTGGGACTAAGACATTGGCACTTCTGAAAAAAAGGGGAAAAAAACAACTCAAATCAACCACAGAACATGAAAAGAAGTATGTTTGCTTACACCTACATAAAACTAAACACCACTAGTAATTTCAGGTTTGAGAAGGAAAGACATCTAATAGGACAATAAAGGTCTATTCAATTATTTTTAAAAAGATTAAGCAATTTCAAGTGGTTTTGTGCTATCACTCTCACTATTTTTAATAACTACTTTTCAATTCTAGAATGGTTTAACCTATCTCATAACCACATAAATGACCCATACAAACAATAATCAAGCAACCACTTAAGCTGGGGATGCAATAGTAATTAAAAAAAAAAACAGAAATATAGTGTCAAACACCTAGAATAAATCCAGTAATGAAAAAAAAAAAGTTTTTCCTCAAAATTTGTTTAGAAATTGAAACTTGAGTCTCAATCCCAGAACTCCAATAGTGGTTCACTACTATATTGCATTTAACAAGATGAAAGATCATTAAGTGTTAATCCAAAGAGCCGCTCATGCGCACACACTTTCAAACATAGGATAGAGACTGACAAAGCAAAAGGCTAAAATTGTGTGCACAGTAACAGTTTCTGTACTATTTCATTACCTGAGTATAAAGGTACACTACCAAGTATGAGCAGCTAAACGTGCATCTCACTTGGTCTCTAGCACATCATGCTCTCACTTTCACAAGCATGTCACGAGTCTTGGTTTGTAGTGATAGTGATGAATGCAAAAATTTTCATACAGACACTCAGGAGAGTTCTCCTCAATGTTTCTCCCTTGTTCCCCCCTAAGTCACTTCATACCATTTAGTCCAAAGTGACATCACAAGTGGACACTAATATACTACCACCACACTTTACATTACTGGTGAGAAGGCCTTAAAAAGCAGTACAATTTTCACATTACTGACGGCAGAAGTGGATCTCTGAACTTCTTCTCTGGGTAATGTATAACAGATTCATTTAGTAAACTTCATACATTATTGAAAACCTAGAAGAAGCCTGTAACATTACTGCATGAAAAACCACAAAAATATGTTAACTGCCTCTCCTGAAGTGAGGCTATAAGTAATTATACTCGAATTTCCGTAAAACTAAGCAAAGGGAAGCTACCCATCCGTTATTTTGTCTTTTTTATGAATCCCAAAGTAGTTACAACATGCACTTCCATAAACCAAAATCAGGCCAAAATGAGACAGAACATTATTACTGGTAGTGCTCCATCTGTGTCAGCCACTCCCTTCCCACACCTGTTAAGGACCCAAATAACCTTTCCCAGTATCTAGAAGAGAAGCTGCAGGAAACAAAATATTCACACTAAAACACATTCTGTCTTTTCAGTTCTCCTTACCTCACTGAAAAAGCAGTTTACTCCCCCACTGTGACTACTTTCATATAGATGAATTGCAACAAACTATCTCCAGCATAAACATCCCGCATCCATTTGGAACATCCTCACTCATACAGACACCAGACACTGGTGCAGACGTATTTCAAGGCCTGCAAGTCTCAGGCAGAAACCATATTATCATGGGAGCCACATAGCATAGAAGAGCACACTGAATATGGACAAACATATTCTAATTCAAACACGTTATTTCAAAACAAGCCAAATTTCTGTTAGATACACACTGATTCTGCACACCTGCAGCTCTAAAATAACCCACTCCGTTTTAATTAAAGAGAAACCATATAGCAGATTTTATTTCCTGACCAGTGAGTGGATTTTCTGTGATTCTCCTGCATACTTCAGCTTACTCCGCAGCTTTTTGTGTGCATCTCGGCCTTTAGGGTTAACCCCTTTCTTTCTCAAAACTGCTCTACCGAGCATAAACCCCTTACCCCAGTTTACTTCATTAAATAAAAACCACAATAAAAAACGCAAACGGTGAGCCAACAACCTCCCCGATGTTCACAGAACAATGCAGATACAAAACCAACCACCACTGATCCACATAGCTGCCCCTCAGAGTCCCTTCCTCAATCGGCTTCCTGGCCACCGCTCTCCTGCACACACTGCCGCCGACACTGACCCCTTGGCCGCCTCGATCCTGCACCTCCCCACTTAACCGTCACTCTTCCCCTCTGCAATTCAGAAAGCCGTTCCGCCTCCACACCAAGTACACCTGCGGGAGCCGCAGCAGTTCGGCCCGCTGCCGCCGATGCCCGCGGGCGAGCGTACACGCCTCACCGCGGTAGAGGAACGGCCTGCGGCTCCCCGTGGCGGAGACGGCGAGTGCCCAGTCGGCCTTGCTGCCGCCCCGGCCGCCTCGTCCTCACTGTATTACGCGGCGGCCCGGGCAGTAGCCCCAGCNGACAGGGCCGCTGGCGGCGCGGATCCCCGCTCCCTGCCGCTGACACCCGCCGCTACCAACTCCTCCTCTCCTCTAAATCATGCACCAAACAACATGGAACCATCCACCGCGGCGGCAGCAGCGCTACCCAACCGAGCCGCTCGCCACCGCCGCCCTCCGCCCTGCTGCCTCACTTCCCTCACCGCCGCCCGCAGCCAACGCGGCCCCGAGTGTCCCTGGCGGACGACACCCCCACCGCCCTCCGGTGCAACCACCCCACCCGCTGTAGAAACACTAAAGCCCGCTAATCCTTCCCCCACTCCGCACACACATTTCCCTGTCGCGCCCCCTGTCCTGGAGCGAGAGCCTAGCTTCTGGGGGCGGACGAGCTCGTCGCTGCTCGCCGAGTAAGGCGCGCGCCTGGATGGAAGCTTCCTGACGGACGGCCTTGCTTGCCGGCGGGGTGGCCGTTCACCCGTCTGGCGGGGGCAGCAACTGCCGCGGCTCGCCCCTGTCCTGCCAGAAAGGACGAGACGAGCAGAGGGCGGCAGGGAACCACTAGGGAGAATAAAGGACGGAATGAGATAGGCAGGGACCGGAATCGCGCGTCTTTTCAATGGCTGAGCTCCGCGGGCGTGGTGAGGCAGAAATATGGCGGATCGTCTCTCCTG
>WBNM01025255.1:1799-15472 GCA_013399055.1 Ramphastos sulfuratus
TAGCAGAGCTTTCAGCAGGATCTGCTCCATGATCTTGCCAGGCACAGAAGTGAGGCTGACTGGTCTGTAGTTCTCAGGGTCGACCTTTTTTCCCTTCTTGAAGATGGGTGTTATGTTGGCCCTTCTCCAGTCAGCAGGAACTTCACCAGTCTGCCATGACCTTTCAAATATGATGGACAGTGGTTTGGCAATTTCTTCTGCCAGTTCCCTCAGGACCCGTGGGTGGATCTCGTCAGGCCCCATGGACTTGTGCACGTTCAGATTCCTTAGGAGCTCATGAACGTGATCTTTTACTACAGTAGGCAGATCTGCCTGCTCCCAGTCCTTACTTTTAGCCTTACTTTTACCCTTTTCCATGCATTGTATTACTGTATTTTTTTATCTCTCTGGAATGCTGAACCAAGGTCATGGATTTTGGTGTGTTTTATCCTGACTGCATTTTTTTCAATTGCCCTCTTTATTGCCTGACAGAATGCTGTTTAATGAGAAAAATACACTACTCTGCACAATTCAAGAAATCTTTTTTTCTAATTAGCATAACAAAGCCAGTGCAATGAGGGTACATATTCTTGTCAAACTCTGAGTGTTGAGTCATGTCCACTATTTAACACATGTATTGAATAGATTCTGTCACCCTAAATGTAGTTACTGATGTGATTGTCAGGAAGACATATCAAGTAATTTCACAGTAGTGGAAATAAAATTGCAAGTGTTCTCTTCTCTAGCTGAGAAAAATGAGATATTTACATATTATTACTTTCTGGGAAGTCAGCACAACTGGGTGCCTATCTCAAGTTCCTCTACACTAATTTATGCAGCACAGGGACTGCATAGGAGGAATTAGAGATCTGTGTGCAGTTACAGGGCTTCAATTTCACTGGGATCATGGAGGTGTGGTGGGTTAGTCACACAACTGCATCGTTGCAGTGGTTGAGTACTGGCTTTTTAGAAAGGACTATTTGGGATGAAGAGGACAGCAGTAACCCTATTTGTGAGAGAGCATGGAGAATTCATGGAACAGTGCCTTGGGACAGATGGAGAACCAGTAGAAGGCTTATGAGTCAAGATTAGCAGGCAGATCAATGTGATGGGTGTCTCTGAAAAATCATGGTGACTGAGGGATATTCCCAAGGACTGGAAGAAAACAGACATTGCTCCTGCCTTTGAAAAGGGCCAATAGGAAGGATCTGGGAAACTACAAGGCAATCAGATTTACCTGACATAACTAATCTTAGAAACCATTTGCAGATACATGTGAGTAGTCAGTATGGATTGATGAAGAATATAGCATGCTTGTCCAACCTACAAACCTTCTATGATGAGATGTCTGTCTTGATGGATAATAGGACAGCCGTGGATATTGTTTATTTTGACATTAGCAAGGTTTTTGACACTGTCTCCTATAATAACCTGATAGACACACCAATAAAGTATTGACTAAAAAAGTACATAGTGAGGCGGATTGAAAAGTGCAGCTGTACTCAGATGGTGTGATGAGTGACAAAGTTCAGCTGCAGACAAGGCACATGGAATCCTGGTGTATTCCAGGTGTTGATATGGGGGTCAATACTAATTAACATGTTCATTAATGGTCTGGATGTGGGAACAGAGAGTATTCACAGAATCATAGAATCAACCAGATTGGAAGAGACCTCCAAGATCATCCAGTCCAACCTATCGCCCAGCCCTATCCAATCAACTAGACAATGCCACTAAGTGCCCCATCCAGTCTTTTCTTGAACACCTCCAGGGACAGCAACTCCACCACCTCCCTGGGCATCCCCAGGGGTGGATTGTGCTGGTTTGAGGCTAACTGGAATATTTTAATGAGAAAAATTAGATTATGGGCTGTGAAAAGAAAACAGTGGTGATGTCTACTTCACTCATAGGCTTGTGGAGATGTATAAAAAAAAAAGGACACAAATATAGATAAGGAGGGAGTCTCGCTCTCTCTGGGAGCTGATGTGTCTTCTGGCCTTTCTGCTGTGTAACCTAGCTAATCGCTCTGCTTCAAACCCCCCTTGTGATCCTCTAAACTCACCTTGCACGTAAGGCAGACCCTGGGGTAAGGTAGAGGGGTGGAAAGAAGGTGGAAGAGTGGTTGGGAGCCCCTCCTGGGTACTCTGATTTCTGGGAGGGGGATTGTATTTCTGTATTACTTTTAACTTGTATATTTCTGTAAATATTCCTGCATGTTGTGTATATATCTGCTTACAAATTGTGCTAAGCTGTCAATAGAGCTTTATTCCTTAACTTCCAGCCGGCTGAGTCTAGCCTGGGTGATTTTCATTGTGTGGGAGGGCGGGTAACTCCCAAATCATCACCCCATTCCAATGGCAAATCACTCTCTCTGAAGAACTTCCTCCAAATATCCAGCCTATACCTCCCCTGGTACAACTTGAGACTGTGTCCCCTTGTTCTGTAGTGGGTTGCCTGGGAGAAGAGACCGACCCCCACCTGGCTACAACATCCCTTCAGGTAGTTCTAGACAGCAATGAAGTCGCCCCTGAGCCTTCTCTTCTCCAGGATAAATGAGTCCAACTCCCTCAACCGCTCTTCATAGGGCTCATATTCTCAGTAAGTTAGCAGATAATGCAAAATTGGGAGGCACGGTTGATGCACTGGATGGTGTTGCTGCTGTCTGGAGTGACCTTCAACAAGATAGAGAAATGTTCACAGAAGAACCTCGTGAAGTTCAGCAATGGGAAATGCCAAGTTCTACCCTTGGAGGGAAATTGCCCCATGCACCAATACAGGCTGAAGGATGAGTGTCTGGAATGCAGCTTGACAGAAAAAGCCTTAGGGGTCCTGGTGAACAGCAAGCTGACCATGAACCGGTAACATTCTATTGTGGCAAAGAAGCTCCTGGGCTGCAGCAGGGGAAGAGCAGGCTCTTAAGTGCCTTATCAGTAAGCATAAATACTTGAGTGAGGATGGAAGATGCAAGTAGGATGGAGTCAAACTACTACTCAGTAGTAGCTTAACCGCAGTGAAAGAAGAAGGGGGAATGGGCACAAACTGATATACAGGAGGCTACATTTATGCGTAAGGCAAAAACATATTTACTGTGAGGGTAGTTAAATATTGGAACAAATTAGCCAGAGAGGGTGTGGAGTCTCCATCCTTGGAGATGTTTAAAACCTAACTGGACACAGTCATGACCAAGCTCCTGTTGGTGATTGTGGTGTCACCAGGAGATTGAAGTGAGTGATCTCCAGGGGTCCCCCCTCAATCTTGGTGACTGTGTTTTCTCTGATTACAGGAAATAAGAGTCTCTCATGGAATGGGGGGAGGGGAGGGAAATCGCTGGCAGGTTTTCATTGATTCAAACCCAGTACAGACCACTGCTGCACAGTCTCAGTTTGGATAGACACAGTACTGCGAATTTGGTGCCACATTGACCAGAAATAAGTGTAAAGGATGAAAGTAAACCATTGGCTTTGGAGGTATTGACTGAAATACAAGTTGGTGTACAAAGTCCCAGTATATTAGAGACTCTGTAACAACAGACAGGATCTCTGGAGAAAACATACTACTGGCTGCACATTTCTAACAATGGATATGTATCAGGCAACAGCCAAAGGAAAACTGGATACAAGTCCAAATGCTTGTTTGTTTTATGGTCACTTAATCAAATAGTAGAAGAATTTTACTGTTGGCATTGTCAGTTTGAGCTCTAGAGCTAGCAGTGAGAGTTCTAAGGACAGAATTACATCCCATAATGGCTATATGTAATTGCTACAGTGGCATTTTGGACTTCATGTCTGGAATGTTTAAGATTCAAAAACAATGTTTTTGTAGGTCATTTCCATGTATTTGACTGCACCAAAAATGTCTCTTAAAAAGGGAGTGAGCAGGTTGTCTAAGCTAATTTTCTCAATACCTCTTGAAAGTGCTCCTGGGGAAAGGACAAGGAAAATATATTTCAGAGCAAATCAGAAGGTCAGCAATAGCTTTACACATGCTGTACATCAACTCCTTACTCAATAGTGGTGCTTGCAATTTCAGTAAACACAGAAGAGGCAAACAGAAATTAGGCTGTTAAGAGAAAAGCCAGTTTCCATTCACAGTCTGCGTAGTCTTGCTGTTTTCAGTCACTTCAAACAAATAGTTGTTTTGCACTAGGAGACACCGAACAGTCACAATCCTAGTTAAGAAAGTCACTCAGGCTCTGTGAAGGATCTTTTAAAATGCTGCATACTAGAGCTAAGACTGTAAAGAAAGAAGAGTACAGATAACTTCAAATCCCTTTAGAGGCTGGGAGCCTTATGTTGTGCAGCTTTGAACAGACCTTTGATCCACACACAACTATGCAGACCTCAACTGCTGGAAAAGTAACCCCATTTTGGTCATTTGAATTACTACAGGATTTTCTTATGCAAGAACAATTCTGTTCACCCTTTCTATTGCTAAACAGAAAGGATGCTCACATAAAAACTTTTTGGAGCACTTTTAGATAAAGGCAAGAAGAGAAAGGTATTGCAGTCACTGGCACTCAGTGGGAACAGTCTGCAGGCTCCCCTTTTGCAATAGCCAGCTGGAACAGTCCTGCAGCCGAAGGGTTTGTGCAACCCAAAAGACATGAAAGCCACACTGGATGTGAAGCACAGCATGGCACAGGACCTACTGTACTCAGATTAGCTTTACTACTGATCACCAGCTCCTCAATATATGATGGTCTCCCAGTCAGGAGAGATTACTTGGCACTAGTTCACAAATATTTACCATAATTTATTTAGAAAACATCTTATAATGCCTATTTAGTTTTGCTGACACAATATTACTAGGTCACGTTGGACACATTGGACAACTCTTTTTTTAAATAAAAGATTATCCATTCTTTTCTAATAAAATGTTTACAAACATAGATTTACATTTAATATTTTAAAAAAGAATTTTGAAGATGTGTTGTTTCCCAAGAAAAATAGGTAAAAGAAGTAAAATACCAAATCAGATGTACTTGATCAAAATATACTTAAGGGTTAGACTGACATGGCGTGGCAAGTTATGCTAATTGTAGACCACCTCAAACACTTTTATTTTTCAGGTCATACCATTCATTTTAGTTTTAAGTTTGTGAATTGTCATCCTAAATTGTTGAGCAATTTTCAAAAAATAAAGTGTATTGGTTCTAGTTTAGACTTCCAAGAGACTCCAAATATATAGCTAACAGAACCAATACAATAACAGGATGCCTTCCCCTCTCCCCTCCCTTTGGAAAGAATGGAATTAGATGTAGAAAGGAAAGGGGCAAAACCACAAAGAATAGCCTTGCTTCGATTTGGAAGTTAAAAGAAAATCTTTAACAATAAATAGAAGGTAGTTAAGGTAGGGGACTCAAAGAGGTATAGGGAAGGGAAACAAGATACAAAAATATATACAACCACATTGATGGCAATGGATGAAGGTTGAAGGTAGATTGAGGAAGGGATTGTCCGCCATGTGGTGGGGTAGCCACGTGGTAAAAGAGGAACAGCAGGAACAAGGGTGGTGCTATCAGGCAGGCAGGCAGAGAAAGCAACAGGAAGTTCCTGTGTTTTTATAGCAGTATAGACAGGAAGTGGGAGTGGGCTAACCGCTACACCTGGGGTCAGGTTCAGACCAGCTCCCCCCCAGGAGAGCTAACCCTTTACATAAAGTAAGCAAAATGCCTGGTGGGAAAAAAAAATATTGTGTATTTCATGAAACATTAAAGATTGTCAGAGATTTTGAAGCCTGACAACAAAGCACTTCTGAGGTGCTCAGCTAAGATTTATTAGCTTATCACAGTTTATTGCAATAGACATGTTTATTCCTTGATGAACTGAGAAAATCACTCCAGTGTAAGGACAGATGCTTCCAGTGCAATTCAGCTCAGATAATTTTAGTCTTCCCTGAAGTATTTTTCACAGAAACCGAAAAGAGTTGCCACTCCCCCTCCTCCCTCCACAACAAATAAAGAGATCTAAGCAAGTGTGATGGATTGGGAGTTACTTGCCCCCCACATTTTGTAAAATGACCCAGACTAGAACTCAACTCAAGTTAAGGAATGAAGCTATATTTACAGCTCAGCACAATATACAAGCAGATATATACACTATATACAGGAATATTTACAGAAATATACAAAGTAAAGGTAATACAGAAACACAACACCCCTCCCAGAAATCAGAGACCCCAGGAGGGGCTCCTAACCACCCTTCCACCTTCTCCCCACCCCTATACCTTACCCCAAGGTTTGCCTTACGTGCAAGGAGAATTTTGAGGATCGGCCAGGGGGGATTAGAAGAAAAGTGGTTAGTGAGGTTACTCAGCAGAGAGGAGAAGCCAGAAGCTAGACCGCCCGAGACGCTGTGCCCCAGAGACTCCTGCAAGCCCAAGTGGCTTATCTTTGTTTTGAGTTCCTTTCTTAAACATCTCAGCAAGCCTATGAGTGAAGTAGACATCACCATTGTTTCCTTTTCACAGCCTATAATATAGTTTTCTCTATTAAAATATTGCAGTTAGCCTCAAACCAGCACAGCAAGCAACAGAAAGACCAGATGGAGGAGTGAAAGAAATATGGTATCTCCTGTGTAAAGAAAAGACCTTGGGCAATCAGTGAAGATTACTTTTATAAAGTTTGTTTTTTTCAGCACACAAAACCAAGCAAGGAAAGTCTTTGCAAGGCAGCATCCAAACTAGAGAAGCCAAAGTGAGGCAAGTCAGTATGTTGATTGTCACAGTTGGGCTTTTTTGTCACTGTAACAGGATGCTACAAAACCTGAGCTATGCTTATTGCTGGTTTAAAATAGGGACTTTTCAGAGGCTAGGTGAACAAGCCAGTTGCCACAGAAATGGGAGCTTTCAAGCTGTGTTAAGCAGGATAGGATGAAAGCACAAGATTTTATTTGCTATGAAGGTGATTGTAGAAGTGCTGAAAACATAAAAGTAAAAACTCGGTGGGGTAGAGCTGTGTGCCTTAAGGAGGAATGGGCACTAGCTGTTTACAGATAGAAGTTGCTATGAAATGTTGAGAGCTGATTTCAGGCCAGGTTACAGATTTGGGGAGGACTTGTTACTTTTGGTGCTGCAAATGGTGTCAGGAAAAAAAAAAAGAAACCAAACAAGAAAAAAAAGAAAAATAACAACTGTAACAAACAGACAAAAAAGGCTATCCTGTGCAGGAGGTAGTGATGGAAATACCCGTGTTTGTTTAATTCATGAATGGTAAGGTTGGAAGGGACCTCAAGGATCATCTAAGTCCAACCCTCTGCTATAGGCAGGGACACCTCCCACTAGTACAGGTCACTCAAGTCCTCGTCCAACCTGGCTTTGAACACCTTCAGGGAGGGAGCATCCACAACCTCCCTGGGCAACCTGTTCCCGTGCCTCACCACCCTCACTGTAAAGAACTTCCTCCTAACATCCAGTCTAAATCTCCCCTCTGCCACTTTAAACCCAATTATTTGACTTTTTCATGTCACTTGAAGCTCTTAATTTACTATTCTGCTTTGTTAGTTTTTTTTCTCCCTACACAGTGGAGGTCTGTATTGTCTGAAGTAGTAAATCTGTTCTGAAGTATCGAGACTGATGGCATCCAAATAGAAAAGATGCTGATCAAGCAAGTTCAATCAGTCTTTTCACAGTGGATACTTTAGCTCTGAGAGCAGTCCATGGACAATGGTACCATTTCTGCTTAATTCCGTTAATTTCTGGACATTGTACGTGAACAAACTCCTTGAGTGAATGGCCCTGCCCACCTTTTGACTGTTTGCTTCACTGGCAGCATATGGTAAGGTGTCATTCTTCCTTAACACAACAAAGAGCATCATAAAGTTACACATTTGACTTCCGTTTAGAAAACTGTGTCCACTCTCATTGGGATTATATGCTGTCTTTCTAAATCCAAGGACCAAATCTCCTTCAGAAATCTAGAGATCATGAAAGAATATTATTTATATAGCCACTGGTAAAGGTAATGGTTTACAAAGTTTTTGAATCAACTCAAATATTTCACAAGAAGGTGACAAACCACAAGAAGAGTAAGAGGTAGTTTTATGGTTAGGAGATCATACCTTTGTTTTTTCTAATCAAAGACCAAAATCAAGGTACTGATCCTTTTGTTTTTCGCCTAAGCTAGAAATTTCCATCTTCAGTATATAGAACTGTTTCTCTCAGATTTCAAAATGGAGGTCTTCATTATATGAACCAAATTAAATCACCACTGACATCTAAATTTCTCCTAGGAGAGAGTAATGACTGTGAGGAGAAAGTTCATTACAAATCACCAAAAGCAGTCTGAACAAATGGCTAGTAGGGAAACCAAAGAGCAACTTCAAAGACCTAAGGTAACTTAGAGTCAGACAATTTTTTGGTTTATAACCATGTGTGCTGGTCTGAGGCCAATTGGAATTATTCTAATGAGAGAAATTAGATCATTGATTGTGAAAAGAATATAATGATGTCTATATTATTCATTGGTTTGCTGAGAGGGATAAAAAGCCAAAATGCCAACAATTTGTCTCACTCTGGTCTGCAACGCTGAATCTATTTGCCTCCTTCTCACTCTGCTCTAATATGTCCCTTCCAACTTTACCATTCTATGATTCTATCTCTCCATTAATTTTGGCCAACAGATAGCAATGTAAGCTTTGCTGGTTGCTTTGTCTGTCTGGGAAAGCAGAGAGAGAAAGAGGGGGTAGCTTTGAGCCCCTTCTGAGCAGCTTTCTTTGTCCTGGAGGGAGTTTGGATTTCTGTATTCTAATTTGTATATAATTGTAAATACATGTACATACATTGTGTATATGTGCTTGTAAATTTTGCTTTGCTGTAAATACAGCTTACTCTTACTTCCAAGCCATCTGAGCTAGTCTGGTAAATTTCAATGTGTGTGTGTGAAAGTTCCTGACCCACCACACCATGTTTGCACTGAGACGTATTGCAGTAGAAAAGAGAGTGTAGAATAAAAGAGTTGATGCTGAGAACTGAGTCACAACTTGATATTTATGTGGGATTTTTTTTTTAATAAATTATTATATTTGGATTTTTATCCCTTAATTGGATTGTAGGCGCATCTCATTGACTCACTGTCTGTTCGTAGTTGGAGTGGTAGGTGTGCAGATTGTTGTCCCCAACCTTCTGCCATAGGCAATTGCCTCTACATCCTACTCTTCAAGTCAGGATTGTCCATATAATTGACTTCTTTTATAACTCAGAGTAAATAATTGTTATTCTTAAGTGCTGTGTGTAAACTGAGAGGAAATATAATAATCCATATCATTTATAGCATTCCATATCATTTTATGAGAGTTTTCCTGTCTTCCTTGCAATTATAAAATTGACAGCCTTGCAGTGACTGCTTTCTCAGATCCAAAGGGCAAACCCAAGCTTTCATAATTGAGGCAATTCCTTTTCATCTGTTTTATTAGAGACTCCCTTCATAATTTTCACCTTTAAGGAGCTTCTCAGGGTTTAAAATACTCAAATTCCACAGTGCTGGTTCCCCCAAACTCCAAATTTTTGAAAGTCTCAGAGACTGGGTTGTATTTAATACACATTCATTTGAATCAAAGCTGTCATTAAAATATTTGGTCAACAGGCCAGGTACCTTTTAAGCTTAAATTTCTGTGTACCTCCCAATATTTAGCTCTACACACATAGAAGATTAACACAATGAAAGCTTGCTGACTGCTTTTTCTGGTGTGACTGAAGAATAACTTAGTGTATTTGGAAGTGCAATTGTATTTAAAGAGCAATGTCTAGCCAAATTCAATGAAGTTTCCATCAATATCCTTTTGAGTTACCTAAATAATTTGTTTGGGAATGGATCTATATTTTGCATTAGAAAAGGACAAAGAGGAATATATTTTATTAATATGGGGTTTATAGCTATGTAGGAGATACTGTAGGACGTCTTCAAAGTTGATCATGTTTGGGAGTTAGAGAATGGATGCATTTATCTCTTGAAGTCTCTTACAAGCATAGAATGGTAAGGTTGGAAGGGACCTCAAAGATCATCTAGTTCCAACCCCCTGCCATAGGCAGGGACACCTCCCACTAGTACAGGCCTCGTCCAACCTGGCCTTGAATACCTCCAGGGAGGGAGCATCTGTTTTATTGTTTTGTATTGGTTTGAGTTTAAGCTTCCCAGAAGACTCAAAATATAGTTAACAGAAACCAATGCAATAATAATAGGATGCCTTCCCCTATCTCCCCTTTTGGAAAGAAAGGAATTAGATGTATAAAGAGAAGGGGTAAAACACCCAAGGAACAGTCTTGCTTTGATTTGAAATTTGAAAGAAAAGATACTTTAACAATAAATAAAAGGTATTTAAAATAAGGGAGTTACAAAGAGATATAGGGAAGGGGGGAAAAAAACAAGATACAAAAAATATACATACAACCAGGTTGATGACAATGGATGGAGGTAGATTCAGGAATGGATGTCCACCATGTGGTAGAAAATGACCACATGGTAAGATAGGAGCAGGAGGAACAAGGTAGTACTATCAGGCAGGCAGGCCAGCCAAGAGCAAAACAAGGCATTACTCTGTTTATATAGGGGGATCCAGAGAGGAAATGGGAGTGGGCTAAACACTACACCTGAGGTCAGGTAGAGACCCATTCCCTGGGAGGAGTCAGGAGGACCTGGGGTAAAGTTCAGACCACTCTCCCTCAGGAGGGTTAACCCTTTACAGGTTTTATTGAACAAATAATTTTGTGCAGGCAGGCCGGAAGAGCTGGTTTGTAAAGGACTGAAGAGGGAATTTTCTTCAGTCCTCTTCTGAAATAGCTGCTGCACTATAAAGTAGTTCTTATTCACTGATCTAGGAAACAAAGGAAGGAAAGAAAAAAAAGATATTTTTTGTATTTTTCTACCTATAAACATAATTTTAGAATATGGTGTCTTACTAAAGTCCTGTTTATTTTGGACCAAGCTCCTTCTAGCTTCATTTGATAGCCTATACCTCAGTGAAAGACACAGAATGTAGTCATGCCATTCATATTCTATGCACATTTACACATACATGTTCACCTTTCAGGACCTCAGAAAGATAGAGAGCTGAAGGCGGTAAGGAAATCTTTCCTGTCTAATACAAACTCATTGTCTAGACTTACTGTCTCTTCACTGACTTATTTTGTAGTGGATTTTTCTTCCCCTCAAAGATGTATAATTTGTCCAGATTAGGGCATTTTTTTCTTTTAGTTTAAGCAAGAATGGCAAAAGGCCTATTACTGGTACAAATGAATTCAGAAATAGAGCTCCACTCTATTTCCGATGTGTGTCTGTGGGAGTGTTTTTTAATGGGGAAAAAGCTTCTATATTTTTCTCGTCTTGAAAGTTTCTGTAATTGCTAAAATTCGAGTATGAGAAACAGAAAATGAAAAACTTTTAAAAAAAAATTAAATTTCAGATCACAAATATGTCAAAATTGTAAAACAATTGGGAACTGCACCTCAAAAATGGACTATAATAGCCATAACTATAAATCAGGCTCTCAGTCTTATCTCTTATTCCACTGTATTGGTTGCTCAAAAGATACCAGACTGAAACAGAAAAATAGCTGTAGAAAATAATTAGCATTGTTCTCATTTGCCAAGCCTATTATTCGTGATTAATCAGCCCAAAACACTTATCAGCTAATTGTTCTAAGATTAGTTACTCCACAATTCTCCAGCCAGATAGAGAATTGTGAAGGGCAGTGATCAGCATTAATGCACTTCACAAATTATATACAGCCTGGTAAAGTTTAACAAGGTGAAGTATTGTTTGTGAACAGTTTCAAACTGTTTTCAACAGAAACAAACTCAGAACAATACACTGAATATTAAATAAAAGACTGAAGGAAATAAGTGGCAAGATCCAACATTAGGGAAAATAACTTTGGGGAAATTACAAATTCAAAGCATTTGTAAACAAAGAAAATGTTTTAAAATGTCAAAGTTGGGTGATGAGTGTAGCATTTAATTAAGGAAGCTAAACCACAGGTGTGTTTTGGTGGCTTTCAGAGACCTCAATACATTTCTGCATTCTGTCAGTCAAGGTTTTAGGAGGTGCTCATCTAGGCGGAACTAGTGATAGAAAGTGAAAAAGAGAGCACAAAAGCTCTTGAACATATAAACACTTCCACAGGTGTGCTTTCAAACTTCTAAAAAAACTTCAATGATTACTCTCAGTCAAATAAAACTTGAAAAGAAACAAAATAATGAAAACTTTTTTTTTTTTTTTGGTTTTGGTTTTGTGGGTCTGTTTGTCTGTTTTGCTTGTACTTGAATTGATTTGATGCATAAAGCTGAAGGGCTCCTTCACAGTGCCAGAAAGGGCAATAAAGTTCCGGGCCTGCATAAATCTTGCCAGAGCATGCAGCCTGCCTGCCTTCAGGCAGCTTTAGTGAGAGCATCACTAGCCTCAACCTCTTCCCAGGACAGACCTGCAGATATTACAGCAGCAGCTGGGAGATAGTGGCTTAATGTACATGCATTTTTGTTCAAGTCACAGTAACATCAGACAGCCTGGAAATCCAAGGGCTTGTCAGTTTAGTGGGGATGTGCCATATGATGTATCACAGCACACATTAGAGAAAGGATCAGTTTTTTACTCTAATGAATGCTTGAACAGGAGCATCATCAATGAAATCAGTCTAGATGGATTTCTTCTGCTGTTCATGTCTTTTTCATTGCAGATTCAGCCTTCGCAGGCTGAAAGCTTCTGATTGTGTCATGTGTTTCATTTGCGTGGAATGCAAAATTTCTCAAGTTCATAGCAAGGAGAAATTTGCTATGCTATTGCACATTTACTTCTTTCAAAGGCTCTGCATATGCAAACCCTGTGGTATTCCCTTCTCTGTAACTCAGCCAGCTAGAATTTTGTTGTTGTTTTGGGTTTTTGTTTGTTTACTTGTTTTGTTTTGTAACAGAGGCACAAAGTAGTACTGTCCAAATGGCAGCATTGTCCTGACAATTTTTCTTGACTTACCTCTAACCACATTCAAGCTTCTTGCAGCTACTCCTTGCAGTTTCGTTTGAGTCTATGTTAAATACTTAGAGCAGCTTCAGGTGGAAAGAGCAGTACAGAGACAAATCATTCAACCACTGAAGTAAAAACCCCATCTCAAAATAAATACCTTAAAGGCAGACAATTAATGTGAGGTCAAATTAAGCTCTTTTTCATACTCTCTGTCAGGCTTGTTCATCATTGCATCAGCAGGAGTCCTCCTGTTCAGCAGTGCTGCAGTTCCTATCCAGAGCTGCATTGCTAGCCTGGGGAACTTCTCATGCTTCAAGCTGCGCTCTTACCTTTGCTGATGCTTTTAAGCTACATCATCTCCATGCTGGTTTTCTCCTTTCTCTTGTGTTGCATCTCACTGTTTTGTGAGTCACTCCCACATCCCACACCCCCTCATTTATCCAGAATGTTGTGTTTTATAATTAGCGTTTGAGGACTCTGCTTTTAAAACTTCTCTCTTTTGTGCAAGTGGAAAGGTAACACAGAGGAAAACCACAATGCCTCCTTTGGAGATCTCCAATTGTCACCTTTTTTTTTTTTTTCTCCCAGTCCTTAATTTGTCTTACCTGTGCAGCCTCATGTCAGTTCACATCTGTTGGATCAATCAGATCTTCTAGGAAATTATACATTGTGGGATATGAATGTAAATGATAGCCTTTCAGACTAAAGTCCTTTTTCTAACTAATCTCTTCTCTTCTCTTCTCTT
>WBNM01025256.1:0-15908 GCA_013399055.1 Ramphastos sulfuratus
GGGTGAGCAGCTCGGGCCGGAGGGCAGCAGGGTGCGTCTCCCGCAGTGTCGGGCGAAAGGCAGCGGTGAGGGCTGTGCTTCGTCGCTGAAAACCAGCGAGGCTGCGTCGCTGGCCGAGGGCCGGGAGCGGCCCCATCCTTGCAGACGCGTCCCGGTCCCGCGTAACGGGAAGCTCGGGAGAGCTCGGCGCTGCCCGAGGCTGGCGGCGGGCAGCGTGTCCCGGCTGAGCCCGCGTGAGAGCAGCCCGAGTCCGACTCTGGACTCTAGCAGGGCCGGCACTCAGAAGCTTGAGCTCAAAGCACAGTAAATGTGTTTTCTGTGTGTGGAGATGAGGGAATAAAGAAAAAGCACGTAAACGCTGAAGTTCACTTCAGTGTACCGGTATGAAATCTCTTTAGTAGCAGGTAGAGAGAAGGGGTTAGGATGCTATAAAGCAGGTGGGTTTTGTTTTGGATGAAACATCCTTGCTTGGCCATTCTTCTGTCTGCTAGACAGTCTCGGGATGCTGGCTCTGTCTCTGGCAAGCTTGTGTAGTTAAAGATGTCCCGGATTGACTGCCGTGATTCTTCTACCTTGTCAGTGGATCTGACCTCTAAATATTAAAATAATAATCACCATATGATGACATTGATGTTGGAATAGTGCCTGTGCTCTTAGCAGCAAGATAAATGCAGATGTTGGCAGCACAGCCTATCTTCTCTGGAGCAGAGCCCCTCAGATACACTGAGTCTGGTTACTTAAACACTTACTGGTAAGCTAGGACGAACTTTTTTTTTAGGAGGGGAGGGGTGGGGGGAGGAAAAGGGTTGTTTTAATGAAGGTAATTTGCCTTAAAATGCTACACTTTCTGCTGAAAAACCTACTAACTTCCATAAACAAGGCAGTCCAAAATGGGTAAATGGATTTAAATTTTCCTACTGTATGCTTAGGAAAGGGAACCTATCTAGGTAATCCACATCTCAATTTTCGCCTTGATCAGAGAAAAGTAATTATTTTAGCTAGCTATACAGATTTTACCAGGCACTGCTATATTGAAAATGCATCTTTAAGTAATGGTAATGCTAGTCTTCAGATCAGCTTCCATTAGAACCTTTCAGGAGCTGGGTAAGGCAGTATGTATGTAATTTGAGATACGTCCAAAGAAAATCTTTCCAGCTAAGAAGGGGATTGTTTGAAAGAGTCACCCATCATGTCTGTTCAAAGAACTTTTAATACTTCTCATGTTTTGTACTCTCACTTAAACACAGCTACTTGCTGAGCACCAGAGGTTGTGCTCAGCACTATCAGTTGGAAGGATAAGCCAAACGCCCAACATCTGGCATCAGTGTCGTTTAGTGAAGGTAGGGATGGTTGTTCATTCTAACGTGTGCCTTCTGCTACACTTCTAAGTGTCTCTATGCAACTGTAGTACACAACTGACTTTGTTAGTGAGAAGGATATTGTTTGTCATGGTGCCTGTGTAACCCTGTTGGACACTGCAGACCAGTAGCTGCTACAGATAGGCTTCATGCTTAAGGCCTTTGCTTCCCAAGCAGATACAGAAAGAAGCACTTTGAACAAGTGCATGTAGTATATAAAAAGAGTGTCAAAAAGAGCTCTTTTCTGTGTGGAAAAGCAAATAAATGTTCTTGGTGTCAAACAAGGGGAAATCAAGGGTTCATGTTTGGACAAGATGCTTAGGATAAACTCTAGCTTAAGATACGAAGTAAAGGAAAGTGTATAATATGCTGTAGTCATTGAGTACTGTTGCCAAACTTGCAGATTTGTCTCACCTATTTATGCTTTTCTCTGCTGGTGAACTTTATATTGCCAGGATGCTTGTGTGACCCACTGGGTTAACCCAGTTCTTGGGAATGTTTTTGGATTGTTCAGTGAAACTAGCAATATGTGAGCACTACAGAAGCATGCCTTTGCTTGGACTGTGAAGCAATGCATTCCACATTCAGAGAAAACCAGCTTGTTCCAGAAACCTTACTGGTGGTGCAAATACTCCTTGCTGGCTAGATTCAGTCAAATTATGAATAGGGTGAAGGTAACTTGTAGTCTGCAGGGAATTTGGAGAAAAACCTAGATATCTTGCACATAGACCAAAGTTATCAGTGGAATCAAAATTCTGCCTCCTGGGGAGGAAGACTGCCAAGAGCTCTTCATGAGCTTCTGCTGTGAAACAAACATAAGCCACTACTCCTACCTCAGCATGGACTCCAGAGGAACACAACTTAGGCTTGTGTTAGAAGGATCAAATAGAATAAGATATTTAAGTATCACCACTGACAAAAACCCCTGACTGGAATCCTCACGGATGCTGTGGTCAAGGGTCCTAGGGTTTTTAAGAGGCTAGATGAAGCAGTGGTAGGCCTAGCAAATAAACAAGAGGTGTTAGTTTCAAATAGAATTAGTTTGTGTCTTGGTGTTAGTGTGTGTTAGTTGAGGTCTTGTGAGCCAAGACCTCAAAGCATCTTCTTCTGTGTAATTCCAATCAGTGCTGGACAGTGGCAGCATAGACCATTCTTGTTTCCTCTCTTCTGAAAGAATGTGCCTTGCATAGGTTATGTAGTGCTTGAGGACGAAGGCTCGGCTGAAATGCCCTGCAGACCTTTAGTCCTAGCTATCTGTGGGATTATTCTATTTTTAAAACTTCTGATAAAGCATCAGAGCTGGTGCATGTCTCCTTAAATCTCAAAGCTCAGACACTGCAAGGCAAGTGTAGAACAGGTTATTTGCCTTAGAGCTGAGTTTCCTGCTGCTTTGTTTGTGTTTCATCCTTAAGCAATAAGATGAGAGGTGAAATACTGGATGATTATCTCGTGAACTGAACAGCTATAAAACAGGCTAAGAAATATTTACCTTGACAGTTAAGAGGCTTCCTGACAATGTTGACTAGGAACTATCTTTTCTAGCAAAGTGTGTTTATCACTTAATGCTGATGTGTGACACAACAGCACATCTCCTCCTGTGAGAAGTCCCATTTACCTGTTTTATGGCTAAAACATCTATGAATGTGCCTTGCTAGGAAGGGACAAGTTGAGAACACTAAAGATGTAGTGTTAATATTGCAGTCTATTTCTACCTTGCATCATCTCTGCTCTCTTGAGGTTATTTGTGCTCCAAAGGGAGGCACAAAGGTCACAGAGTAAGAACTGGCTCTGGTAGTTTGAAGAGCAGATCTATCCACAAACAGCTGCTAGCCTGGCTCGTGAGAGGCAAACTCTCGAGTAGGATGGAAGGCTGACGATTGTCCTTGCAGGCTTGTGGTGGATGGGAGCATCCTTATGATATAAAGACCATCACAAATATGTATAGATATATATACACACACACATTTTAAAGTCTATATTTAGGAGCAATAATGTAAGTTTTCTCTAATGTGCATCACAAGTGTGTGTAACTGAAACTGCCAATGGGGAAACGAAGGAGTTGCAGTGAAGCTCTGGTTAACCAGATTTGTTTTACCTCTGGTATGGATCTTTCTATACCACCTTTTCAGATTTGTCTTGCTTAGTTATTCATTGTCGTTCTTGCTGCACATGTGAGGGAGAATTGGTGCCCTTGGTAATGACTAACCTCGAAGGCAAGAGTAACCCTTGTATCAAGCAGAATGCTTCCTAATACCTAACTGACAACTGAAACTGCTGTAGGTGTAAACAATTTTCAACACACATCACATCTCTGCTACCACATGAATGTAACTTGCACCCGTTACAAGAGACAGTGTGGAGTGACTCTTGTGATAATGACTGTTACAACAGTTTAGGAGAGCTACACTGTGAATTGTTTGGACACTTGCTGAAATGAGTGTTTAAGGACAGATCTTTGGTCTGCTCATGGGATCGTCAGGGTGGGTAAGTAAGCTGCAGTACTTGCTAATATGGCCAAGACTACATGGTGTTAGGTTGGGTGAATGCAACAAGAATACTGAAATTTTGTTGCTCATACAGATAAATTTGTGAACAGGTAGAGAACATATACATGGCATACAGCATAGACTATGCAGACTTCATGGTTTTCACACACCCAAACTGTAAAGGATAACTCTGGGTAGTTAACAGCATGCAGCTGAAGTACCCTGTGACAGCAGCTTCAACAGGCATCAAGTTTCTGCTGAGGAAGGGGTTGAGAAGTGTGGTTGTGGTCAAGAGTTATTTGCTGCACTAACTAGTGAGAAGGTAAGAAATAGCCCTTATAGGCAGGGTGGAAGTACAATTGGAAATTAAATGCTTGAGCTATTGTCTAGTTCTAACTAGTCTGCATCTGAGTAAATACTCACAACTGCTTTCTTCCAGGTGGTTTGGTATATCCAGTAAGTGTCAACAAGTAGTATTGACAGAAGACCAAGTGGTTTGCACTGCAGGCACATGGCTTGAGGTTCCTCATCCTGTGAGTAGGCAGGTGATATTTTTCCTGAGCAATAGAACAGGCAACTGAACTGTGGTTCAGGAGATGCTGATTTATGAGTCTTCAGCACTGGAAATGGGAGAGCATTAAAGAGGAGCAGCCCCTTAGCATGCTGCAAACTTTGCTATCTTCAGAAAGACTGATAGTAGGAAACCTTTTGTGGGTAATCTGAGTATGTAATCTAATAAGCCCTTGTTACCAAATGAATAGCTCTTTATCAAGAAAACATAATGGAATATCTTGTCTGTTTCTAAGAGAAGAATACCAACTCTTCAAAGAGAAGAATTTGGAGTTCAGACGCTGGTATTGGTGGTATTAAGGGTGAAAGGGTTTCTTAATCAAAGAAATGAACTAATAATTTGGAATTGTAAATGCTGAACAGACTGGAAAGGCTGTTACAAATAGTTGTTGCAAGGTGCTGCATTATTCCTGGAACAATTCATAATTTGAAATGGACTGGGTAGGTGTCTGAACACTGCCTGTATATACTGACACTCCTGAGAATAAGTAGTTCTCAGCTTGAGATCGAGAGAGCCTAGCTCGTGAAAAGTCTTTAACTTTCTTCTTTTAAAGTAAGCAGAGGGCAGTGCTTACTAATTTATGTAATTCCAGGTTGTTAGTCACGTACAGCTTGTTTAAAATGGTAATAACTTCTATTGGGCCCTCTGTTCTAATATTCCTGCAGCAACTCTCCATTCCCATGACAAGGAGAAATAAAACACAGAATAGAGCTACTGTGGCGGCTGGATTGATTAGTAAGTAGCCAACTATCAGAAATGATGGACTCAAAAACATAGCACAATGGCAAACAGTCAACCTACAGCACTTGAACTGAATGAACTGTTCTGTTCCATCCATTAACTTGGTGATGTGGTTTGAGTACATAGCAAACAGTTCAAGGAATATGGTTTGAATTTCTGGGTTTGCTAAAAAATAAACAGCTCAAAGGAAACCAATACAGTTGTGAGAACAGACTGGTTCAACTGATGAAGTACCAGTTGGCAAATTGAAATGGTAAGATGTCTGAGTAGTCTCATAGGTGTGATTCCACAGCTGCAATAGTACATGCCAATGATGTGTGGCTGACATGACTATTTATAGTCTATTTAGATCTTTACCTACGTTGCAGCTGATGCTGATGAAAGAGCAGCACAAAGGTATTCCCTGATGTATCTATGACCACATTTCTATCTCTCAAAGTAGATAAATATCACTCCTTCCTGAATATCACTCATCTGCTGTGTATGATAAAGAGAGCTGGACTGTGTGTCATATTCTGCAATATTGAAGTATAGTTGCAGCTAATTCCAAAGGCAGAGGAAGCCCTTAGCATAAGGTCTGCCTTTGTATCACAGCCAAGTATTGATTTTTCATAGGTGAGGGGACAGAACACCGAACAAGGCTTAAAGCAAGTTGAATGGAAGTTCCCTAAAATCCTGTTAATCTAGAAATATTCTGGCCAGCAGGCCAAGTGCCTGTCTCAACTGAGGCCATGACACCAAGCAAATGATCTCTTAACAACAAACGATGTTTCTAACTATCTACAACCCAAGCATGGCTTTTTCAGCTGGGGCTGAAAACATTTGCCTTGGTTTCCTAGCTATCAAGGAGCTACAAGAGAAGGTCTAGTCTAGACCTTACTGATGCAGGAATGACAGATAGCTGTACTTGTTAGACAAGGTAGGTCAACATCCCTTTCTTAATAGGACCAAATACAGGCATCTGGGTTAGATTAAGCAGCATCAGAGCCTGTTTTAGTGGTCCTTCTGTCATGTGATGCTGCTATTGCATTCCAAACAAGGCATAAACTGAAGGGGAACAGATCCCAGGCTGTCTATGAACTCTCTTAAACCACTCGTTTCCGAGTAGGTACTTGCTGTGTTGAAATGCAAGCAATAGATAGAGCTATAACATACCTGTAGGTTTGGCTAGTACCTTTCATGTGTATTAGTCACTGGCTATGCCAGCTCCTAACAGACTAATTTGATTGTTTTAATATCGTAGTACTTGCATCAGAACGAGCAGATTCAATTTTTCATTTGGACCATAACAATCTTGTGTCATGTTGCAGGGGATTTATTCAGCTTGAGCTCTTAGACACTGCCTGATGTTAGAACAATGTATGTTCTGGTAGTGAAACAACACATTTAAGGTTAATGACCCTGCTTAAAAGGCAAACATTTGAATAGCGTATTCCTATTTGTGGTTTATTAATGCATGCATAGTGCTTCTAAAGGCTGCTTGGGGCACTATGGCTGCAGCAGAAACTAGGCAGTAAAATGCACTATTATACTTCCAGTGTGGGTAGAATGCTGCCAGTCAAGATAGATTGACTAACAATGGACTATCTAGGCTATGCAACTTTGATTGTTGCTAGTCATTGTATGTATTACTGTTTAGCCATTAACCTGTTTCTCCAGCCTGCAGAACTGAAGTCTTGAATTCACTCTAGTGGATAGCTTGTTTACCAGCCTTCTGAAAACAGCTCATCTGTCAAGAACTGGATGGGGAAATACTGTGCAGGGCCTGAAACAGCCTTCTAAATAGAATTTGATTAGCTCTTCAAGACTGCAAGGGAGCAACTTGCTTTGGAAGCGTGTACAGCACTTGAACTATTGCTGTTTCCAGTTACTACTTCGCCCTAATGGGCTGTATTGCACTTGTCCAGTGAAAGCTTCTGCCCTCTCCTGGCCTCTCAGATTCTAATTTGAGATTAATGTTTACATTCAATACCTCTTAAGCTGAATCATGTACTTGCAGTATCAAGGGACAAAGCAGGAGCACAGGCTGTGAAACGGACAAATTATTAGACTGCTAATAAAACACTAGACATTGTCCAGTGTTTTAAATCCCATGACAGACTATAGCTGCACAAAGATTCTAAATTTCCTGTGCAGAGCACAAATAACAGTCATTAAGGGCATCTACCATGTTGCCACCCCTTGCTCAAATAAAGGACAGTTGAGAAAGCGTATCTTAAGAAAAAAATCAAATGTTTCTCAACAAAATTGTTTGGCATGCACTTTGGTTCTTGCTAAGGAACAGGTATTTCAAGGGTGACTTGTCACAAGCAACAGCTCATTGTAGGGAGAGCAGAGAAGACATCAAGTGCATGGTATGCCTGAATTCTTAAGGCTGACTTTCCCAGGGTAGGTGGATGGAAATTAGATACAATGCTTCAGAACTGACTTGAGACAGTAGCTAACCATGCAGTAGTCTAGTTGATTGGCTGGGGCTGGGTGATGGGTTGGACTGCATGAGCTTTGAGGTCTCTTTCAACAGGGTTGATTATGTGGTCCTATGATCTTGGAATTCAAGTGTCAGAGAACAGTTGTGGTCTTTTGCTGCTTTACACTTGCAATCTGAGTAAGAAAATACTATGGGACTGTGTACTGTGCAAAAGGGAGTTTCCACACAAGAGGAAGAACTACAAACAAGATTTTTTACTTCATTTTGGTTACCTGCACATAGAGCATACCAGCACTTTCCATTAAGATCAGGCAAACTCAAGCACGATAAAGACCTTGAACTGCTTTAAGCTAGGTCTAAAGCATAGAATCTGAATGTAGTTGTGGCTGAGACTTGTATTGCAAGCAGATTAGATTAGTACTAACTCAACCTATGTGATGTTGCACCCCAGTGAAATTTCAAGGTAAAGCTCAAGGCAACTTTGTGCTGGTCTTGTGGTGGCTTTACTAAGATGTCAAGAAGTAGTTATTTAAGCAGTGAATATGCAGCCTTTGTCTATCCTTGCATTCTTAGTTCTGCTGAATCTCATATTGCATGCACGATTCCCAAAGACACTGAGTTCTCCGAAGCTCATCTCACTTGGTGACAGCTGTGTCACATACCATGAATTATGACCACCTGTGCCAGACCTCAAATAGGAGAGTACATCTCATAAAATGGCCAAAAAGCCCATGCTAACCTTCTCAAATGGCATTTGCTAACATAAATCTTCTTGGGGGTATTGGCAAGAGTTCAGCCAGATTTGAGTGTCTTTCTGCCCGTCTTCCTCCACCTTGGGGTTTTGCTCTATGCATGTAAGTGGCTTGGCTTCCATAGGATGGAAGAAGATGGCAATGAGACATGAGTTAAAAGATGACAATTGCCCACCTGGACTTCTACTACTTTACAGTAGCTGGAAGGAGATCTTGCTTGTGCATGCTTGCTCCTCCATAGGTTATTTGCTTCTTACTGCCTCTCTAGCTTTACCTCAGAGTGAGATACTGTGTGTACAGAAGACCCTCTTCCAGTGATGACATTTCCTAAACCATGACATCTTGTATCAGCTTTTCCTCTAATATTTATTTTACTTAGAACCACTTGATGTTCACAGTGACACCTTTAATCCATTGCATCATCTGCCCACAGCTAGGGACCTCTGAGTTGCTTACAGGTATAGCTGCCAAAGTTCTTGCCCATGTGAGCACTTCTATCTCTCTGATTCACTTGAGCAATTCTAAATGCAATTCACAAACTGTCTGGTAAGTAGTGAGATCTAACTTTGTGCATATTATCAGCTAGCTCTTTTAAAGGCCTCCCAAATGGCTAAATGGAAATGAAGGTCTTCGGGGGGAATTTGTCCTAATGACCTAGGAATTTGTGTTCTTCCTGGGCTATGAATCAGTTAAGCATTTATAGAATCATAAAATGGTAGGGGTTGGAAAAGACCTCTGGAGATCATCTACTCCAACCCCCCCAGCTAATGCAGGTATGCTTAGATCACATTTCACAGAAACACATCCAGACAGATTTTGAAAGTCTCCAGAGGAGAAGACTCCAACAATTTCTGGTCAGCCTGTTCCAGTGCTCTGTCACATTCAAAGGAAAAAAAGTTTCTCCTTATGGTCAAATGAAACTCCTATGTTCTAGTTTGTATCTGTTGTCCCTTGTTCTATAACTGGCCACCACTGAGAAGAGGCTGTCCCTATCCTCTTTTGACTTTCACTCTTAAGGTATTCATATGTATTGGTAAGATCCCCACTCAGTGTTCTCTTTTCCAGGCCGAAGAGCTTTAGGTCTCAGCCTCTCCTAATGAAAGATCCCTAATCATCCTTGTGGCCTTTGGCTGAACTCTCCCTAGTAGTTCCCTGCCCTTCTTGAACAGGGTGGGCCAAGGACTGGACTTAATACTTCAGATGCAGCCTCACCAGGGTAGTGTAGAGTGGGGAAAAAACCTCCCTTTACCTGCCTGTATTGACCTCTCTTACTCTTCATGGCAAATTGGATAAATCTGTAGCTGTTGACTTAATGAGTTGAAGGAAGAGAGGAAGTTAGGAGTGAGAGCAAAAGTCTGGAAGTAATTCCCAGGTAACAGAGCATTAGCTGTAGCTAAGGCAAATGAGGAATAGGCTATTGAGAATTACAAGCTACTAATGTTGGACTGCATGCAATCCTGCAGCACTTAGATGGGTACACAGTATGTTGCAAATGGTGTGGCTGGTAAGAGTGGCTTTTCCATGGCTGCTAGCCTGAATATAAAGGAAACTACTTGTGGAGAGTAGCTGAGCTACTTAATCATCTAAACAGTTCCATGGCTTCGTCACTCTAAAATTCAAGGGTTTAACTGAAGCTGCTGTAATATCCCTGATAAAATACCAGTAGAAGCTTCTGCAGCAGATGTGAATGTCCAGTTCTTTGTGGCTGGGTATAGATCATCTTCAGAACTCCACAAAGATAATGAGTCCCTCTACTTGATAAGTGCGCTTCAGCTGTGCAGGAACAAAACAGTGACTGGATTAGTTTTTCTGTCTTGTCTCTGAGACAAAAGTCTTATAGCATAAAGTTTAGAGTTAAGTCATAACAGAAACTATAGAGTAGAAACTTGCAAGGGCTTAAAATCAGAAAGAAAATCAAGGTTACTTGATTACTGTGAAGGCAAAGATGTGGAGAGCTGCTTGAGGCTTTGTTTTGTGGGCTGTTTCCTGCAGGCTGAAGTATTTATTTGTTTTTACCTGTTAGGTGGTATAACCTCACACTTGTACTGATTACAGAAACAAGAATGGGCTCTGGTGGCTGCTTTGGGGTGTTCTGGTCCTCTTTATGGATGTTTGGAATAGATCCTAGAAAATGTTTCTTGCATGTTTTCCTGTCCTTCTACAATATATGCAGAAAAGAGCAAAATACCTGAGGTTCTATAAATGGCTTTAAAGGGTGAAAAGCTGATGGAGAAGGGCCATGAAAATGATCAGAGGGTTGCAGCACCTCTGCTATGAAGACAGGCTGAGGGAGCTACAGTTGTTCTGCCTCCAGAAGAGAAGGTTCTGGGGACACCTAATAGCCACCTTCCAGTACCTACAAGAAGGGGACCTATGAGAAGGCTGGAGAGATACTATTTACAAAGTCCTGTGGTGATAGGATGAGGGAAAGTGGCTGCAAATTAGAGAAGAGTAGATTTAGATTGGGTGTTAGGAACAAGTTATTTGCTGTACGGGTAGTGGAACACTGGAAGAGGTTGCCCAGGGAGGTGGCTGGGGTCCCATCCCTGGAGATATTCAAGGTGAAGCTTGACAGGGCTCTGGGCAACCTAAGGATGCCCCTGCTCACTTCAGAAAGGCTTGGACTGGGACCTTTGGAGGTGTCTTCCAACCCAGACCATTCTGAGATTCTGCAAAAGCGTGATGCAAGTCCACTCTGTAGGCGATGCAGGTGAGTGTGATCTACTGACTTGGTATTACTGAGGTGAAAATTCATCACCTAATGTCCATAGCTTTGTGCTCTCTGTAGCCTGGGATGAATAAACAGTGAGTCACACTTCCTTTTCAGATCACTGCTAAAACTTTTGGCACTGTTAGTCTTCAGTGTTCAGCAGAACAAAATCAGACTAACAGGGCTAATAAGAATATTTATTCTTTAAGGTAAAATGTTGTTTCTACCTACTGACTGTCATTTGAATTTTTAAACTACAGCCAAGTATAGCTGACCACCATCTCATCATGTCAACTGAAGCTGAAACTACCACTATTGACAGCCAACCTGAGCAACAACAGACTCCACCAAAAGCACAACCTTCAAAAAAGGAAAAAAAGAAAGGTAGGAAATGTTTACCTCACTCTGGCAACATAGTTAAAATAACTCCAAGGTTTTAAGCTGACTGGAATAGTGAGTAAATAAGCTAATAAAATAACCAGAAAGTAAGCTTTTAACTTGAAAGATTTATTTGTTTTCCATAGCTTGAAGTTCTAAATGTCTCAGTTACAGCTGTTAAATGGCTCATTCTTGTGACAAGTCATCAAAATCTCAGAAGTGAAAAGCCTCCCAAGGAGGTGAGCAGACCCTGGACCATCCAAGTTAACCTGTTGCAATGTCAGTTTGAACCAGAGCTCATTTCTTCCTTCACTCTAGAGAGGCAGTGATGTGCTGAACACCAATACAGATTTTAGTCCAGAGAAGCTAGAAAACTTGGTTCTTGAGAATTATTATAGGTCAGATAATAGATTTTTTTTTTTTGATAGATTAGATCATGTAAACAATCTCCTAGAAAAATATACCTAGGTATGCACTTCAAGTATATTGAGCATGCAGAGAAGAAAAGCAAGCAGTTCTGAGATGAGGGTACCAGGACTTGCAGAAATTGTGGTCCTCATAGGAAGTTCTAGCACAGGAACTAGGAGAATGTTGCATACAAAGATCTGACTGTACCAGAGCTGGGAGCTAACATCTGAAAGGCTTATGTTCACATGGTGTATGGTCATGGGAAACACCATTTCTGCTTTGTTTTCTACTTAGTAGATGACTGGTGCCTATGAGTACTTCAGTCTTGTGGCAAACAGTTGTTTCAAAGTCCCCAGATACTAAGCACTAGGCTCCAGTCTTTGAACTGAGGCCAGATTCTGGAAGAGCACTGTGACCTTAAAGGAATATCTCACAGTTCAGACAGTGCTGGAAGGACTAAGGGCTATTAGTCAGCTATACTCAAAGGACAGTCTGTGTTAATCTTTACACCAGTTTGTTGTCATTGTTTGTGTGATTTTTCTGTTTAAGTCTCAAAGCCAAACCAGACATTTCTCCCTGCTTAAAAAAAAAACCAACCAAAAACAACCAAAAAACACCCAAACCCCAAACTTCTTTTTTCCAGGGCCAGAAAAGACAGATGAAACTCTCTTGGCCAGATTCAAAGGTGATGGCGTAAGATACAAAGCTAAACTAATTGGCATTGATGATGTCCCAGAGGCAAGAGGAGACAAAATGAGTCAGGATTCAATGATGAAGCTGAAGGTAAGGGCTTTAGCTGGCATGTAAGGAACAACTTCTGGGTACTCTTTAGTGATCAAATGATCACTTGGGCACAACTTCAAATACAGCTTGATGGTAACATAGCAATAGCAGCACCATCAGCAGCATCCTAAGTGGATGTTACTTTTAAAGCTGTAATGCTCTTTGGCTCTTTAGGCACCCAATACAAATGTTAATCATAGAATGGTAAGGTTGGAAGGGACCTCAAAGATCATCCAGTTCCAACCCCCCACCATAGGCAGGGACACCTCCCACTAGTACAGGTCACTTATGGCCTCGTCCAACCTCGCCTTGAACACCTCCGGTATGAACTTGATCACAGTGAGCTTGGGCTTTGAACCAGAAGGGGAATGCTATGCAATTTAACTCTGACCTCAAAACACAGGTTGGCATTCAGTGACAACAGTCACACCAAGATACTTGGATAAACCAAAGAACAAATGAGACTCTTACAGCAAAAAAAGCTGATTAATTCTGGAGTGCACAACACTCTCAATTTCAATCAGGCCAGGAAAGGTAGCAAAGATGCTGCTTCTGCAGGAGTTTTGTGAACTAAGAAGCTTTAAAGCTCTAAAACACACAGGAAACACAATCTAGTTCTGAGGTATCACTTCAAGCCTAGTCAGGCATATGTTGCAAGAGGAACACTGCTCTAACTGTGCAGTTGCATAGGAATTATTAGATTTAGCACTAGTACAGTCACAGCCATGGGCTCATGAGGCATGAAAAGAAACGAGTTAAATCTCAATTTAACACCATTTCATTCATCCTCTTTAGGGAATGGCAGTGGCAGCCCGTTCCCAGGGTCAACACAAACAGAAGATCTGTGTAAACATCTCCCTCTCTGGCATCAAGATAATAGATGAGAAAACTGGGGTAAGGACTTAATCTGTTAATGTGATTGTGATTCTTACAGCAAGTGAGGTGCTCAAAAGTTAAGCCAATCTGGACTAGATTTCTTAATGGCATCACACACTCCTACCACACATAAACTCTGTCCTGTGAAATGTGTTGTAACATTGAAGCCTGCTGCCAGGAAGAGAAGATAGGCATCCTGTTATGGTTAGTCAGAGACCGATAAATTTGAGCCTTGAACTGAAGACTTCTAACAGTCTCAGTCATTCTAACTGCAAAGAGCAGCTATTATGTTTCCAACAATTTAAACTGATAGTTGTTGGTTGTGTGTGGGTTGTTTTTTTTTTTTCCCCCAATTCTAGGTTATAGAGCATGAACATCCAGTGAACAAAATCTCCTTTATTGCTCGTGATGTAACAGACAACCGTGCCTTCGGCTATATATGTGGAGGAGAGGGGCAGCACCAATTCTTTGCCATAAAAACTGCACAACAGGTATCAGACATCTTTTTTCCACTTGTTAGGAGTAGTGCACTTAACATGTGATAAGGGTGAAATGTTTTGCTGGGTTTTTTCTATGAGCTATAGGGGGGAATATCAGCACAGGTGAATATCATAGAATCATAGAATAGTAAGGTTGGAAGGCACCTCAAGGATCATCCAGTTCCAACCCCCTGCCATAGGCAGGGACACCTCCCACTAGTACAGGTCACTCAAGGCCTCATCCAACCTGACCTTGAACACCTTCAGGGAGGGAGCAGCACAGACTCTCCCTCAAAAAGGGGGGCAGTAGAAAATGACTGCATGGCCAATGGCTTTTAATTTGTAGTCCAAGATGAAAACACTCAGTCTAGCCTACTGTGATTAACTCTGCTTAATCATAGAATCATAAAATGGTAAGGTTGGAAGGGACCTCAAGGATCATCCAGTTCCAAGCCCCTGCCATAGGCAGGGACACCTCCCACTAGTACAGGTCACTCAAGGCCTCATCCAACCTGGCCTTAAACACCTCCAGGGAGGGAGCAGCCACAACCTCCCTGGGCAACCTGTTCCAGTGCCTCACCACCCTCACTCTAAAGAACTTCCTCTTAACATCTAGTCTAAATCTCCCCTCTGCCAGTTTAAACCCATATGGACATAATATGTCCATGCATCATGGAAGCCATTAGTGAGATGAATGGAGCCATTATAATGAGCTTTCTTGTACAGTGGCCTCTGACCTTCAGTACAACTGCTGATTTTTTTTTTAATTTTTTTTTTTTTTTTTGAGTCAGGTAGCCACAGCTTCACTCAAACAACAGGACTGATGTTAGAAATCCACTGGTCTAGTTCTCATGATGCTTTGTCTTGTGCATAAGTGAAGACAAACTTAATTGCAGTGATGTTTTTGGGTCTAGGAAGAACAGCAGCTCTGATCTTCCTGGATTTAATTCTGGTAGTAATTTGGATTCTTTTGTGCTAGGTTTCCCCACAGAATGGTTCGGGTTGGAAGGGACCCAACTCACTCTATAGTCAGTGGGGATGTGTTCAACTAGATCAAGTTACCCAGAGCCTCACTAAGCCTGACCCTGAGTATTTTCAAGGATGGGACTTCTGCCATCCCTGTGGGCAACTTGGGCCAGGGTTTTACCACTCTCAGTGTAAAAGAGGGTTGTGTCTCTGAAGACAATCTGTATCTAAGCAGTATTGGAAACAAGCTACTTAGAATTACTGCTGAACATCATGCAGCTTACTAAATGACTTGAACTGAAGTGGGGTATTTATAAGTTATAAGCTTGTCTTTACACTATCACTGTAATGACTTGAGCCAAGACTCCAAAGCATCATACACATGCCCTCCTGGAGAACCTGTTGGCAGCCTCAGAGTCNCCAGCCCTTCTGCTAAAACAGGTTCACCTAGATCATATTGCACAGAAATGCATGCATGTGGGTTTTGAAAGTCTACAGAGGACCCCACAGCATCTCTGGGCAGCCTGTTCCAGTGCTCTGTCATTGTCAAAGTAAAGAAGTTTCTCCTGAATTTCAAGTGAAACCCTGCATGTTCTAGTCTGACTGTTGCCCTTTGTCCCATCACTAGCCACCACTGAGAAGAATGTGGCACCATTCTCTTGACCTCCACCCTTTAGATATCTATGTGCATTGATAAGACCCTTCTGTCTTCTATTTCCCAAGCTAAATAGCTGAAGTTCTCTTTAGACTTGCCTTGTAAAGTAGATGCTCCTGCCCCCTAATCATCCTCATGGCCCTCTGTCAGACCCTTTCTAATTGCCTGTTCCTTAACTGGGGAGCCTGAGCCTAGTGAACACAGTACTCCAGGTGCAGCCTTATCAGGGCAGAATACAGCGAGAGGAGAACCTCCTTTGACCTGCTGGTCACACTTTTCTTAATGTACTCCATCATGCCATGGGCCTTCTTGGCCAC